>JAHLJT010005219.1:0-41495 GCA_031308135.1 Acheta domesticus | reverse complement strand
AGTCAATGTTTTCGAGAAGGCATTCAATGTAGCCTCCACTGTAATGTCACCTGTGTGCACAGATTACTCGCGCGAAGTCCACAAATAGCATGAAGGGTGAACATGAACAAATGGTACGATTCGCAAGATTTCAGGCAACAATCGTCCGAAACGTTTAAGATTAATGTAAACGCTTAGTGCATGAAGGTGCTAACATCAAATTGGGTGAGTGATTTACATTAATCGCCAAAACAGCTTTTCAGAGAGTTCCTATCTGTTGCTTTACTAGATTTAATAGAAAATCACAATATTTTTCTATCTATTGAATAATATTTGAATATATATTAAATATTATGATGTGAAGAAGGTGTCAACTCATCGCATCGTAGAATCGGGGTATGCAAGGTGTTTATCACCAGAGTTTTACAAGCAAGACGTGATAACTCAAACAGTTGACACCTTTTGCACGCGATCGCAAAAAATATATGACGATATCTTCAAACAAATGGAATTCATCCCTCTAGTTTTCCGGGGATTATACCAGTTCCTGGAGTTGGGAGTTTAATTTTTATGTTAATTAGTGGTTTGAATAAAGTTTTGAATGGAATGTGTTCTTTTATGTTCTACCGAAGAATTCAAGTGAGAGTTGTAATATTGTGAGAAAAAATAAGCAGAATCATTGTTGCATGATATTTCACATTATTGCTGATGTTCATTAGAAAAACATTTTCTTGTTCATTCAAATGAGCAATACATATTGTAATATTTAAAGAGCTTAGTGCAAGAAGGAGTAAACTGTAAAAAAATGGCCAAAGGAGGTATTTGATTTGGTAAAATTGGATGGCATTTTTCTATATAACTAGAAAATTACTTCTTTTTTATGACATATTGTTATTTTCATCAAAAATAGCAAAGCAACTAAAAGGAACTCTCAGAAAAGTAGTTTTGGTGCAAAACTAAAAATTGATAACATCTTCATGCACTAAGGTCTTCATTTTTAAAATAGCACCATTTTCAGATTAACTTTCCATTAGAAAATATCCCCAGAGTAAACATCTTCCTGCAGTGTTTTCTGTATGTCTCCTTACTGCGCAATAGGTGTCAACTCAGTAAGTTGAACACCTTCTTCCAAAAAAGATGTGAGTATTTTGTAGATATATTACAGATAAGAGCACATATGGTACACCAAATAGTTTAGACCAAGGAAAGAAAGAAAAATATAAAAAATAAACATTTCCAATAATATTAAAAAAACTTTCTAGGCAAAGTTTACTAAACTTCAAATATCTCTTTTAGAGCATTTTCTGAGTTAACACCTCTTGCACGAAGTCCGTCCATTCAAAACTAGGATGGTTACAACAGCACATACTTTCTCGCACTATTTGTACTTTTTTTTTCAACTTTCAAAATTCAAGAGTACAACGAAACTTAGATCTTCATAACTTTTTTAAGTGACCTTTGGTTTTTCTCGGAAAATAATAATCGAAAAATTAGAAGCCATTTTTGAGAAAATGTTTTTTATTTATTTGATTTCACGTAAATTATAACAATAATCTCAAATTTCTAAAAAAACTGTACATAATCTCATTTAAATATCTATCTTTGAAGAAAAGATTTCAATTAGAACTGCATTTTCCTCATTTTGTAATTTTCGAAAATTCAGAGAGTCCAACAAAAATGAGACCTCCGCCGTTATTTTAAAACGTTCTTGATCTATCGCGCGAAAAAAATTAAGAAAAAATTGGAGCAGTTTTCGACGAAAATATTCTTCTTGTTATAAATTGCATAAATTGAAGCCTTAGATACAAAAAGAGCGTGGTCTATTTTCTGTCTTATTGCATAAACGTCATTTGTGAGAATCACGGGTATTCCCTCTACACGTAGATATAATTTTAAATTGTCTACGTGTGCGTGTCGAAGAAGGACAAAGTGTTTCAAAAGTAAAATATATTGAAAGAAAAAAAAAACATGTTATGGAGTTACAGTGTGAAGGTAAAGACTGCCCAAAAGCTAATGTGTTAGAAACTTCTTGTTGATATAGCTGCGAATACTCTGGAACGAGATTAGAATTGTGCTAAAAGACCTTAGTGACAGGCAATATGCCAGAAGGAAGGCGTGGAAAACATTCGGGACGTCCAAACAAGATAGCAGCCAACGTTTGGAGTCTTGTTGAGGAGAATTGGGCAGCAATTCCAAATAAAGAACCCGATTACAACAGAAAGAGAACAATCAGGAGGTATTTTGAAAACTCTGAGTTAAGAGTGAGTAAACTCTACAGTGCCTTTAACAATACTTTTATGAGCAGACTGGGAACCACTTACCATGGGATATATTGCATATCACATATTTCAGAGAAAATAGTGTTTTCTTTTAAGCAATCCAAAACTAATGTCAGTGAGTTTGAAATATATCGATTCGATATTCTGAACTTCAATGCCTCTTCCTATGTCCTGGCTTATGATTCGTGGGCGTGTGAGGCGCCAAGCACACGCCGTGTTAATTTAGTTCCAAAAGCTTGACAACAGGTGGCATTCTAGAGAGAGGATTCCCTCCCCACAAGTGTTTAAAACCAGGGTGGAAAGATATGGGTGAGTGACTCAGGCGCACCGATTTTTTGCGTCACGAACCATGTCACCAGCACGGGCACTTCGTTTTGAATAATCAGACAATCAATAATGAACGGCGGCAACGGTGTAACGGTTAGCATATCGGGCTGTTATACCCACTCCCTCGTCACACACTTCGACGGGTGTCAAACCCGATTGAAGCCGTGGATTTTTTAAGGGGGCGAAAAAAATCCTTCGTTGCCTTCCATCGGAGAGGGACGTAAGCCGACTGTCCATGTAGGTAGATTTACTAATGTAAAAGATCCTCAAGCCTAAATGACGCCTCTGAGCTAATTTAAAATCGCCTGTTTCGTCGCCCAAGAATAATTTTCTTCTCCGCTAGTTGGTGGAAGGAGCGTAATAAAATTGGCGTGGTCAGACGGGAGAGCAGGCTCATGGCCCGAGTCTCGCCACATAAAATAAGGCAATTCAATTCAACAAGACGCTCGCCGCCATAGTGCATGGCGCGAGCGAGAGTGAGAGAACCATTTTGAACGGCCATAGTGCGATAATTTTCAACGGTAACCAACCTGAATTCGATAAAGGTAAAAAAGATGCAATATTTAAAAGAAATGCTTCACTATATATGTTTCAATGACTTGTGACGTTGATAATTTTGGCATATGGCTGCATTTAAAAATTCCCGCTAATATTGTGACGCAAACTGGTGCCTGAAGCTCATTGGCTGAAGTCCCAACCGATGCGCAAGAGTACCCCCGCGTATAACTGCATTAAAAAGTTCCTTCTTTCCCCCAGCCCAGCAGCGCCTTGCTATACGGACCATACATTCATGAGAGAGGGAACGCTAATAATTCCTCCACGTGCTATGACTGAAAAAAGATTGACTTTCCCTGTAACGTCATAGAAAGTATTGCTTTTGGTACTAATTACATCAAAAAAAGAAATTTAGTGAGGACATTCCCCACTGAGAAACAAGTCACTGGAATTAACGCGGGCAAAAAATAAGGCTCTTGCTGGTTGGGGATCCCCAATAATTTTTTAAACAAAATTTTAGATTAGTTCATAGGTATGCCAGAATTAATAAAACATCTCATCATCAAAAAATATTTGTCGTCCAGTGAACGCTGTCGTGAGCGATCGTGCCCTGCCCTCCGCACCGATTGCCATGTTATGGAGTTTGGCTATTTAGTGAATGTTTAAACCGTTTTTATTTAGTGAATGTATTTCGAAGTGTTTTTTCTAAAGCTTTTTATGTGATTGGCATGTGAGAATCACAAAGATCGAAATGTCTCAGGTCGGAGTGCTCGGTTAAATCGCATGTTACGCAGACGGTGTGTATAAACTTGTAGAATGTCCGTGAACGGTTATGTCTGACAAGATCCCCTAAACGTACACCAACGTGTTAGAGATTTTTTTCTTAATTTAGCAACTGGTTTTATCCACTTTTTCGTTTTCACGGCCCGGCAATTAATTTTTTCCGCCGAAAATTGGCATTTTTTTCGCACATTACACAACTTTCCCTATACTACGTATATCACTCCGTGTATACGTACGTATACGGAAAAGTAAAAATTGCTGGTTTAACACTTTCGCTGTGTTATGTAGGTGTATGTTATTGCGTCGCATTTTAAATATTTTAAAAATGTATGTGCTTTGATGGCACCCATGTGAATTTGACGTTTTGAATATGAATGAGAAGGACTAAATGTATCTGCGGTGGAATGTTTTATACTTTGCCCTGAATTACTGTTTTTTTCTTACATGGACAATCGGACATTTACGTGTTTATGCCTTTGCCAGAGTTCGGTCCATGCGGTAATGCCGACAACGTATGTCTGAGGATTTGGAATAGCGTCTCTGAGCGGAAAAAAATTTGCTGGTTTATGTAGTAGTACAATATTGCGGAGCATTACGAACAAACGTCGATCAGGTGTTTCGTCCAGTTTCCCTGATCCTTTGAGCAAATGCTGAGATGGCCTCTTGTTTTTGCTTCCTAGACATAAATATAACTTCATTTTTTTTACTTCTACATTTCTGTGAGAAATATAGAAATTATTGTTTTTCATATTGTCGCAGCAAAAAATATTATTCTGTCATGAAGAACGCGATGAGGGTTAAGGGCACAAATTTATAGATAATTTACATTTGAAAATTGATATTTGTATGTAGGAGCGAATATTTTATCAACAAACTAATAAAAACCGCTATTTTTTCTTTATTCAAAATCGACTAGAGTATGGCCAGGGCCGTAGCCAGGATAATTTTTTGGGGAGGGGCTTCCAAAATTTAAACTAGTGGTGCTACAACAGCACATACTCCCCGTGTTATTACAAACGGCTACGTAGAAATTGAAATATTGCACTTTCTGCCCTACTAACATCGTAGATATGATTTCAAAACGTTCCAATCAACCAAGAAGCAAACAACTCACTCTTTTCATCGCTAGTGTTGTCCAAACTATGTAAATTCTACAACTGCATAGAAAATATAACACAAAAGTTTTTGTACACTTGTATTGCAAAAACAAGCCTGATGACCACACAGGTATATCAAGTCACAACAATGACGTATTTCACAGAAATTCGCGACCGCGGAACGGATTCCTATGTTGCATTCCCTGCTATGTCGACACTAACTTAAAGAGCTATAGCAATTTTATTTCAAATTTTTCAAAACAATAATTTCTAAAATATTAATGTGTAAATGTATAACAAAGGTCGAATGTAAAACGAACAAAGAAATAATATACAAAATTACAAATTCTAAATGACGATGCATCCGGTTGTCGGAAACGAAGTAGATTTGCAGCGGGCTATTATGTTTGTCACGAACATGTAGAAAAAACTACTCGTGAACTAAACTACTTCAAAAAAATTAAGCATAAACCTATTTGAAGATGTATTTCTTGATAAATACATTTCATGAAAAAGCTGCCATCAATCACCGCCTAAAGTACAATATTTTGAATTTTCTTAATTTTCGGTTTCCTAATGGTAAACGGAAATATTAATTTTAGAATATTAAAGAACCCAAAAACCTCGTCTCTTACTTCTTTAATATGCACAGTTATCAACAATTTGTAAACATTATTATATTTGTGAGTGTATGTGCTTCAAATAACTTTAAATAAGCTATTTTGAAAACTCAAAACATTTCTGTGAAAATGAGCTTCAAATTTCGCATTTTTAGTAAGTGCTAAAACGCCCTTTTCTGTTAAACGGCATATAATGTTTAAAACGAAAATTGCCATATATGACTAGGTTTTTGTGTTCTTTAATATTCTAAAAATTGATGTTTCCGTTCTACCAATAGGAAACCGAAAAATTAAGAAATGAGAAAAAAAATGTACTTTTGGCGGTGATAGATGACAGCTGGCAAGAAAGTTTGTGGAAATTCCGAATAGCTAGCGAAGACCCAGGAAATAGAATACGGGAAAGTCTGTGCCATTGTGTAGCACCACTAGTTAATATTATATTCATGCGCACAAGCTATTTTAAACCTAAAACAATAGCTATCGTTATTTAAAAACGTAGACAATGAAATTTGTAAAAAATGAAAATTTTGAATTAATATTTCTTTTTTCCATAATTCGATTTTAAATTATCATTCAAATCATGTATGTGTTTATTAATGAAATAGTCACACTAAATGTGTTTTATTAATGAAATATCACTCGAAATGCTGTGATAGCCATATATTAACTTCTCGCTAGGCGAGTCATGAATTTACTGGTTATCAATAACAGCACTTCTTTGTGATATTACTTATGAATATATCCTTGCTTAGCATTGGTTATTTACAACACAGACAGAGATGACTGAAAATAGTCCAAGGCAAACTATCTATTGGAACTATAACGTGGCTACTACTAAACATTGTTTGCGAAAAGCAGCTAACATCCAGTTTTCATTCACCATGCTACAATTGAAGTGCTATTGTAGCCAAAGTATTTGAAAAAATACAAATTTTGACCATAGATTTACCAAGAATTCACGATTATGGTGATGTCATAAACACAATTGGTTTGTGATTTGATTTTTCAGAGCCCATCAAACTTTCAAACTCACTTATCTCATAGAAAGTTTTCAGAAGTTAGCAGGGTTTTCCTTGTAAGCATATGGTATATTTCTAAACATGAATAATTTGTGAGAGGAAAGATGTCACTATACAAGAGTACGAACTTCTTTTATCCACACTGTAAAGAAAAATGTCTGTAGGAGAAATGTTGAAAAAATATGAATTAAATTGAATTAGAATTGTTGGCGTTTTTAATCGCCAATAAAATGCTCATATACTACAAAATAATCAAACTATGATGATAAATATTTTTTATTTCCTCTTAGGTGTTACAGGCGGTGCGCAGCAAAATATTTATTCAGCCATAAGTTAATCTTGTTTTGAATTTCCTTGAAAATGGGAATAAAATTAAATCATTTTACACACGACGATAGAGAAGCGCCTTTTGGCCACCTGAGCCTTTACAAGGACACTGGCCCCTGTGGACCGGCAGAGCTCTGTGCATCCACCAGTGCACGCCACTTCGGATTCGATGGTAAGTTTGCGTATTCGATGGTGTAATGGTTAGCATACCGGACTGTCATACCCAAGTTCGCGGGTTCAAACCCGATCGACGCCATGGGCTTTTAAGGGCGAAAAAATCCTTCGTATGCCTTCCTTCGGAGGGGAAGTAAGCCGGCTGTCCCATGTTATGCGCACTTGCACAGACCACGCACTCTCTTCCGCAAGCGCTGCTGGCAGAACTCTCATTCAAAAGGCTCTTTTCCTTATGGACCAGTATGTGCATCACCAAATGCGTCCCATTCGTCCTCCGCACAGCCCTGCAGCTAAGGTGCTGGTCCACTCGGTAGTGGTAAAATGTGGCTCTTTAATGCGCGCTTGTCCGGCAATTGGCGTCGCAGGTAGTGCGCTGATGTCGGCCCCTGTGCAAGTACAAATGTTCCTTCAGCTTCCCCTATCGGTGAAGCTCCTTTGGCACGTCGCATTAAAAGCGCTCCTTTGGCACAACTCGCATTCAAAGGGCTCCTTTCCCTTGTAGGACCAGCATGTGCCATCACCAAATGCGTGCCTTTAGTCTTCCGGCACACATCTGCAGCGAAGGTGCTGGTCCACTCGGTAGTGGTAAAATGTGGCTCTTTAAATGCGCGCTTGTCCGGCAATTGGCGTCGCAGGTAGTGCGCTGATGTCGGCCCTGTGCAAGTACAAATGTTCCTTCAGCTTCCCCTATCGGTGAAGCTCCTTTGGCACGTCGCATTCAAAGCGCTCCTTTGGCACAACTCGCATTCAAAGGGCTCCTTTCCCTTGTAGGACCAGCATGTGCATCACCAAATGCGTGCCTTTAGTCTTCCGGCACACATCTGCAGCGAAGGTGCTGGTCCCACTCGGTAGTGGTAAAATGTGGCTCTTAAATGCGCGCTTGTCCGGCAATTGGCGTCGCAGGATAGTGCGCTGATGTCGGACCCTGTGCAAGTACAAATGTTCCTTCAGCTTCCCCTATCGGTGAAGCTCCTTTGGCACGTCGCATTGAAAGCGCTCCTTTCCCTTGTAGGACCAGCATGTGCATCACCAAATGCGTGCCTTTAGTCTTCCGGCACACTCTGCAGCGAAGGTGCTTGTCCCACTCGGTAGTGGTAAAAATTGGGCTCTTTAAATGCGCGCTTGTCCGGCAAATTGGCGTCGCAGATAGTGCGCTGATGTCGGACCCCTGTGCAAGTACAAATGGTCCTTCAGCTTCGGTGAAGCTCCTTTGGAACGTCGAACGTTGCGCTGCGCCTTTCCCGAAGTCGACTGCCCCGAGGCTGGGGCTCATTCTCCACCTGTTGGCAGAGACACTTCATTAGCAAAGATTGAGGTCATCCAAGCATAATGGGAAGGGCAACAAGATAAACACCTTGAAAGTTGCATTGTGACTGAATTACTTTAAGGGTAACATGAACATCCTAATTGAGAGTTTTGCCTTTAACACGTTTCAAATGATTGGTTAAAGATTCTGGGCGCGTGAACTGCTAAGGTAGTTAGTCTCGTAAGTGTGGTGGATGTTGTCCTCGAGACATGGCGGTGAACTTCCCCCGCTGGATCGTGAGATCCGGTACCGACTTACAGTCGGCTAGAGGGGTTTTCCCCAACCAGGTAGGTGGCACCTTCCCTCCAGCAGACCATCGCCCAACCGGGGATAGCTCTAAGCTCCCGACCGGTTTCCAGGCATGTGTGGGTAGTGTAGTGCATGAACGTGTAAGGGTTGAACGTAGAGGCAGGAAAGATCACGCGAGGTCCGTGACCTTTGTGATTAGGGTACTTCCTACTTTTTAGGGTAATTCCCCTAGTATTAATAGTGGAATGCCAGAGAATTGTCTTCCAGACAGCGATTGAATTCGGGCCCAGCTATCTGGCTAGTGTCGAAAATCCTCCCGGTCGGGACTCGAGACCAGGACCTCCGAGGCACTGCAGTAACATTAGTTGATGCCGCTCTCCCGGTAAACTCAATTTAAGTATTTTTACTTTCTTGCCTATTGCTTATGCAGTACAGAGAATGTATCGAAATGCTGCGGGAAAAAACGGGCGAATTTTCGAATGAAAAACTTATTGTCCGGGCCCTGGGACCGAAAAACTGGATAAATCTTGTTCCTGTGTGTAGTAAATTACTTCCTGCAACTTTCCTTATTTGAAAATGTTTGAAGAACACATTTCATTATGAAAAACCGTTTCTTCCACAATTGTAGTTAGTGGAATACGCCGAATGTATTTTGATTTTCTTGATTTTCGAAAAATCAGGGTTTTCAATCAAACATGAGGCCTGCACCATTTTCTTAAACGTCCTTCAGACTATTCAAATACAAAATTTCATCAAATCGATGGAGCCATTTTTTTGGAAATTTTGAAATGTCCCAGGGGCGTCATGTAAAGTAGGTACCGCCCCAAAATTAAAATGTCGGTTTTTAAATTTAAGGGGCCGCGACATCAGCCAGAGAAAATCGGCAAGAAAGGTGTAAGTAATAGCGTTGTTCACAGACGTTTTGACGTCAATCGATTTTTCGATATAAAGAACTCACAAAATTATGGATTCTGGCTACATCACGTATTAGGGTAATTGTTTTCCTAAATTTAAGCAACAGGATATATCCACTTTTTCATTGAAAATAAAAGCTTTTCCTGTCCGAAAATTTGTTGTTTTCCTGCACCATTACGTAACTGTCTCTTCTTAAGAAGTACCTTCGTAAGGACAAGTAAAAAGGGAGATAAGATAAATGTAGGTGACATGAAATTGAAAATCATGAAGGAAGATGGAACACTCGAGAGCTTTTTCTGCATTCCCCCATCAGGAAGTGGATCAACGCTCCTCGACGGAAAAATGACCTTGAATACTTTCAAGAACAATCTGGAAACAACTCATTTGGGCATTATCATTTTAGCCAAATGTGTGAAAATTTATTGTATAATGTGATATGTTGATAACTGCGATATAATAATAATAATAATAATAATAATAATAACAACAAACTCCACCTAGGGAGTACACGACCCTTGCAGTTGGTGGTGGAGCTTGAGTACCCCTGAGAGCAATGTCAGTGGTAGTCTAGCTATTGTTAGGGCCTCCCTCGTTGAATAGGTTGACGGTGAGGGTTTCAGAAGAAGTACTCTCCTTCTGAGAAGACTGGGAAGTAAGTACAGAGGCAAGGGTCATAAAACCTTTCGACTTCCTGTTATCAGGAAGTTACCCTTGGAGGGTACAGGAGGAGTAACTGGGTTAGCACACCATGCCACTGATTACAGTGGAGGCCCGAACCTTGCATTAGCCAGCCAAGGAGTCTGCCTTCGGCAGGTCAGTGAAAATACCGTAGGGTTTAGTAATACCGACTGGTAGATCGAAGGGTTTGATTGAATAGGGTTTACAGGGCGCTACAACTACTGTGGCCATTTGCGCCCGTGCAAAAGTATTTTTTAAAAAAATGTTAGGTGTAAAAATGTATCTTAAATCGTAAAATTGGCTGTAAAGGGACCAAAAAAACAACAACAAAAATTGTTATTATATTTCAAATATAATTATATATTCCGCTTTGCCTCAAAAAACAAATTTTTGAGAGCGCAGAATCGTCATCCCGGAGCACCACCCACAGCGAGATGCCCAGGTAATGTCTTCGTCGGTTGACAACAAATTTCGTGTAGTGCAGAAGGACGTGTTCCACAGATTGAACCGTCCTGCACGAGTCACAGATGGGAGGAGTTTCACTTCGAAGAAGGAAACCGTGAGAAAAGTGGCAATGTTGCGATACGAAGAATAACTTCCTTACGCCTAGAGGAGCCGTGATGAGGAACGATGGGGATTAACAGAATTCTTTATCGCACATAGTTTAAAAGTGCTACTGATCCACTCTGCCACGCTCTAACCACATGATCGATTCACGAAAGCCTCAACATCGGACAATGATACAGAAGGAACGTCAAAACGAGGTTTACGAGTCGCTGACTTCGCCGCCTGGTCGACCAGGTTCATTCCCTGTGATACTCACGTGGCCTGGGACAAAAGTAAGTGCCAGGTTCATAGTGGCTGGGACAGAAGACGATGAATCAGGATTGAACAGACGTCAGGTAGTCTGACGAAGGACGGGAGACAGCTTGAAGAGAGCTGAATCAGAAAAGATTACCCGCCGCAACTTGAAAATGGACTGTACGGTATATTAAAAAGTGCAATTTGCACTTATCCGTTCGCAAAGTTTAAAGAAAAAATTTGGAGACGTTTATAAGAAAATGGATTTTAGCGTTTCAGAAAATGCGGAATTTTAAGTTAGTTTTCACAGAAAACGATTGAGTTTTTCGAGAAACCTTTATCAGACATTATTTAGAGCACATGTTCTCCTTAATATAATAATGTCAGCATATCAACGACGTGAGAGAAGTCAAAAACAATTACATTTTCAAATTTCAAAACATAAAAGAATAGAGCAATGTGGGTTTTATGTCATCTCAGAGAATTCATTAAGCACCATTTCTATCAAAAGTTTAAAGAAAAAATTTAAAGCCGTTTTGGAGAACAATCTTGTTTTTGTAAATTTTTAAAATGCACATATTACACACAATATTACTTCAATTTGGAAAAAACTGTATCCTACGTATGGTTTAGGCGCTAGTGGTACGGACGGACCGGATAGACAGGCAGACGGACAGACGGGCGCGGGCGGGCGGGCGGGCGGGCGGGCGGGCGGCGGGCGGGGCGGGCGGGCGGGCGGACAGACGGGCGGGCGGACAGACGGGCGGGCGGCCAGACGGGCGGCGGCGGACAGACGGGCGGGCGGACAGACAGACGGCGGGCGGACGGACAGACGGCTGGGCGGACGGACAGACGGCGGGCGGACGGACAGAGGCGGGCGGGCGGACGGACAGACGGACGGGCGGACGGCGGGGCGGGCGGTACGGACAGACGGACGGGCGGACGGACAGACGGACGGGCGGACGGACAGACGGACGGACGGACAGACGAACGGCGGACAGACGGACGGGCGGACGGACAGAGAACAGACGGGCGGAACGGACAGAGACAGACGGGCGGACGGAAGACAGAAGGGGGGCGCGGACAGACAGACAGACGGGCGGGCGGGCGGAATCAGGGAAGACAGAAAGACGGGCGGGCGGCGACGGACAGGACAGACGGGCGGGCGGACGGACGGACGGACAGACGGGCGTGCGGGCGGGCGGGCGGACAGACAGACGGGCGGGCGGGCGGCGGGCGGACAGACAGGCGGCGGCGGGCGGGCGGACAGACAGGCGGGCGGGCGGACGGACAGACAGACAGGACGGGCGGGTGGACGGACAGACAGACGGGCGGACGGAAAGACAGACGTGGCGGGCGACAGACAGAACGGGGCGGGCGGACCGACAGACAGAGAGACAGACAGACGGGCGGGCGGACGGACAGACAGAGAGACAGACAGACGGGCGGGCGGACGGACAGACGGCGGGCGGACAGACAGACGGGCGGGCGGACAGACAGACAGACAGACGGGCGGGCGGACGGACAGACAGACGGGCGGACGGACAGACAGACGGGCGGACGACAGACAGACGGGCGGGCGGGCGGACGGACAGACAAGCGGGACGGACAGACAGACGGGCGGGCGGGCGGGCGGGCGGACGGACAGACCAAACAGACGGGCGGGCGGGCGGGCGGACGGACGGACAGACAGACAGACGGGCGCGCGGGCGGGCGGGAAAAGACAAGACGGGCGGGCGGACGAGGACGGACAGACAGGACAGACAGGCGGGCGGACAGACGGGCGGGTCGGACGGACAGACAGACGGGCGGGCGGACGGATAGACAGACAGACGGGCGGGCGGACGGACGGACAGACAGACAGACGGGCGGGCGGACGGACAGACAGACAGACGGGAGGGCGGACGGACAAACAGACGGGCGGGCGGACGGACAGACAGACAGACGGGCGGGCGGGCGGACGGACAGACGGGCGGCGGGCGGGCGGGCAGGCGGGCGGGCGGACAGACAGACAGACGGGCGGCGGGCGGACGGACGGACAGACGGGCGGGCGGACGGGACAGACGGGCGGGGCGGACGGACGGGACGGACAGACGGATGGGCGGACGGACGGACGGACGGGCGGGCGGACGAACAGACAGACGGGCGGGCGGGCGGACAGACGACAGACACAGACAGACAGACGGCGGGCGGGCGGACGGACAGACGGGGCAGGCGGGCGGACAGACAGACAGGACAGACGGGCGGGCGGACGGACTAGACAGACGGGCGGGCGGATAGACAGGCGGGGCGGACAGACGGCGGGCGGACAGACGGGCGGCGGAACAGGACGGGCGGGCGGACAGACGGGCGGGCGGACAGACGGGAGGCGGACAGACGGGCGGGGCGGACAGACGGGCGGGCGGCGACAGACGGGCAGGGCGGGCGGACAGACGGGCGGGCGGACAGACGGGCGGGCGGACAGACGGGCGGGCGGACAGACGGGCGGGCGGACAGACGGGCGGGGGACAGAACGGGCGGGCGGACAGACGGGCGGGCGACAGACGGGCGGGCGGACAGACGGGCGGGCGGACAGAACGGGCGAGAGCGGACAGACGGGCGGGCGGACAGACGGGCGGGCGGACAGAGACGGGCGAGACAGACGGCACACACGGGCGGGCGGGACAGACGGGCGCGGGCGGACAGACGGGCGGGCGGACAAGACGGGCGGGCGGGACAGACGGGCGGGCGGACGACGGGCGGGCGGGCGGACATGACGGGCGGGGCGGGATGGACAGACGGGCGGGCGGCGACAGAACGGGCGGGGCGGACAGACGGGCGGGCGGACAGACGGGCGGGCGGACAGACGGGCGGGCGGACAGACGGGGCGGGCGGACAGACGGGCGGGCGGACAGACGGGCGGGGGGACAGGACGGGCGGGCGGACAGACGGGCGGCGGAAGACGGGCGCTAGATTGCGGGGACAGACGGGGCGGGCGACAGAGGCGGCGCGGACAGACGGGCGGGCGGGGCAGAGGGCGGGGGGCAGACGGGGGGACGGGCAGACGGGCGGCGCGACAGACGGGGCGGCGCGGACAGACAGGCGGGCACGGAAAGACGGGCGGGCGGACAGACGGGCGGGCGGACAGACGTGGCGGGCGGACAGACGGGCGGGCGACGGACACGGGCGGGCGGACAGACGCGGCGGTCGGACAGACGGGCGGGCGGACAGACGGGCGGGCGGACAAGACGGGCGGGCGGACAGACGGGCGGGCGGACGGACAGACGGGCGGGCGGACGGACAGACGGGGCGGGCGGACGGACAGACGGGCGGGCGGACGGACAGACGGGCGGGCGGACGGACAGACGGGCGGGCGGGCGGACAGACGGGCGGCGGCGGGTGGACAGACGGGCGGGCGGACAGACGGGCGGGCGGGGCGGGCGGACGGACAGACATGACAGACGGGCGGTGCGGAGCGGACGGACAGACGGGCGGGAGGACGGACAGACGGGCGGGCGGACGGACAGACGGGCGGGGCGGACAGACGGGCAGGCGGACGGACGGGCGGACAGAACGGTGGACGGACAGACGGGCGGGCGGACGGACGGTACAGACGGGCAAGGGCGGGTGGACGGACGGACAGACGGGCGGGCGGGACGGAACAGACGGGCGGGCGGACGGACAGACGGGCGGCGGACGGACAGACAGACGGGCGGGCGGACGAAAAGACGGGCTGGACGGACAGACAGAAGCGGCGGACGGACGGACAGAACGGACGACAGACGGACGGACAGACGGACGGACAGACAGACGGACGGACGGGCGGGCTGGCGGCGGACAGGCGACGGACAGACAGACGGGCGGGCGGACAGACGGGCGGCTGCGGAGCAGACGGGCTGGCGGACAGACGGGCGGGCGGACAGACGGCGGGCGGACAGCGGGCGGGGCGGACAGAAGGGGCAGGCGACGGACGGGCGGACAGACGAGGTGGACGGACAGACGGCGGGGCGGACGGACAGACGGGTGGACGGACAGACGGGCGGGCTGGGTGGACGGACAGACGGGCGGGCGGACGGACGGGGCGGGCGGGTGGACGGAAAAGACGGGCGGGCGGACGGACAGACGGGCGGGCGACGGACAGACGCGGGCGGACTGCGGAAAGAACGGGCGGACGGACAGACAGAAGGGCGGACGGACGGACAGACAGACGGACCGACAGAGGACAGAGACGGACGGACAGACAGACGGACGGGCGGGCTGGCGGGCGGACGGGCGGACAGGCGGCGGGGTGGACAGACAGACGGGCGGGGCGGACGGACAGCGGGCGGAGAGACAGACGGCGGGCGGACGGACAGACAGACGGGCGGGCGGACGGACAGACGGGCGGGCGGAGACGGACAGACAAACGGCGGGCGAACGGACAGACAGACGGCGGGCGGACGGACAGACAGACGGGCGGGCCGGGCGGACGGACAGCACAGACAGACGGGCGGGCGGCGGACGGACAGACAGACGGGCGGGCGGACGGACAGACAGACAGACGGGCGGGCGGACAGACGACGGGCGGGCGGACGGACAACGGGCGAGCGGACGGACAGACAGACGGGCGGGCGGACGGACAGACAGACGGGCGGGCGGAGGGACAGACAGACGGGCGGGCGGACGGACAGACAGACGGGCGGGCGGGCGGACGGACAGACAGACGGGCGGGCGGACGGACAGAACAGACGGCGGGCGGGCGGAGCGGACAGACAGAACGGCGGGCGGACAGACAGACGGGCGGCGCGGGCGGGCGGGCGGACAGACAGACGGCGGGGCGGACGGACAGACGGGCGGGCGGCGGACAGACGGGCGGCGGACAGACAAACGGGCGGGCGGACGGACAGACAGACGGGCGGGCGGACGGACAGACAGACAGACGGGCGGGCGGACGGACAGACAGACGGGCGGGCGGACAGACAGACGGGCGGGCGGACGGACGGGCGGGCGGACTTACAGACAGACGGGATGGCAGACGGACAGAGAGACGGGCGGGCGGGCCGGACGGACAGACAGACGGGCGGGCGGACAGACAGACGGGCGGGCGGGCGGACAGACAGACGGGCGGGCGGACGGACAGACGGGCGGGCGGACGGACAGACAGACGGGCGGGCGGACGGACAGACAAACGGGCGGGCGGACGGACAGACAGACGGGCGGGCGGACGGACAGACAGACGGGCGGGCGGACGGACAGACAGACGGGCGGGGCGGACAGACAGACGGGCGGGCGGGGCGGACGGACGGACGGACGGGACAGACAGACGGGCGGGCGGACGGACAGACAGACGGGTGGGCGGACAGACAGACGGGCGGGCGGACGGACAGACGGGCGGGCGGACGGACGGACGACAGACAGACAGACGGGCGGGCGGACGGACAGACAGACGGGCGGGCGGATGGACAGACAGACGGGCGGGGCGGACGGACAGACAGACGGGCGGGCGGACTTACAGACAGACGGGCGGGCGGACGGACAGACAGACGGGCGGGCGGACGGACAGACAGACAGGCGGGCGGACAGACAGACGGGCGGGCGGGCGGAGAGACAGACGGGCGGACGGACAGACAGACGGGCGGGCGGACGGACAGACGGGCGGGCGGACGGACAGACAGACGGGCGGGCGGACGGACAGACGGGCGGGCGGGCGGACGGACAGACGGGCGGGCGGACGGACAGACGGGCGGGCGGACGGACAGACGGGCGGGCGGACGGACAGACAGACGGGCGGGCGGACGGACAGACAGACGGGCGGGCGGACGGACAGACGGGCGGACGGACGGACAGACGGGCGGGCGGACGGACGGACAGACAGACGGGCGGACGGACGGACAGACAGACGGGCGGACGGACAGACAGACGGGCGGGCGGGCGGGCGGACGGACGGTCAGACAGACGGGCGGGCGGACGGACAGACAGACAGACGGGCGGGCGGGCGGGCGGACAGACAGACGGGCGGGCGGACGGACAGACAGACGGGCGGGCGGACGGACAGACGGGCGGCGGGGCGGCGGACAGACGGGCGGGCGGGCGGACAGACGGGCGGGCGGGCGGACAGACGGGCGGGCGGGCGGGCGGACGACAGACGGGCGGGCGGGCGGGCGGGCGGGCGGGCGGACGGACAGACGGGCGGGCGGACGGACAGACGGGCGGGCGGACGGACAGACGGGCGGGCGGACAGACGGGCGGTGCGGGCGGGCGGGCGGGCCGGGCGGACAGACGGGCGGGCGGGCGGGCGGACGGACAGACGGGCGGGCGGGCGGGCGGACGGACAGACGGGCGGGCGGACAGACGGACGGGCGGACGGACAGACGGGCGGGCGGACGGGCAGGCGGGCGGACGGACAGACGGGCGGGCGGACGGACAGACGGGCGGGAGGACGGACAGACGGGCGGGCGGACGGACAGACGGGCGGGATGACGGACAGACGGGCGGGCGGACAGACGGGCGGGCGGACAGACGGGCGGGCGGACAGACGGGGCGGGCGGACAGACGGGCGGGCGGACAGACGGGCGGGCGGACAGACGGGCGGGCGGACAGACGGGCGGGCGGACAGACGGCGGGCGGACAGACGGGGCGGCGGACAGACGGGCGGGCGGACAGACGGGAGGCCGGGACAGACGGGAGGCCGGACAGACGGGAGGCCGGACAGACGGGCGGGCGGACAGACGGGCGGGCGGACAGACGGGCGGGCGGACAGACGGGCGGGCGGACAGACGGGCGGGCGGACAGACGGGCGGGCGGACAGACGGGCGGTCGGACAGACAGACGGGCGGACAGACAGACGGGCGGACAGACAGACGGGCGGACAGACGGGCGGGCGGGCGGACAGACGGGTGGGCGGGCGAACAGGCGGGCGGGCGGACGGATAGACGGGCGGGCGGACAGACGGGCGGGCGGACGGACAGACGGGCGGGCGGACGGACAGACGGGCGGACGGACAGACGGGCAGGCGGACGGACAGACGGGCGGGCGGGCGGGCGGACGGACAGACGGCGGGGCGGACGGACAGGCGGCGGAGAGACAGACGGGCGGGCGGACGGACAGACAGACGGGCGGGCGGACGGACAGACGGGCGGGCGGACGGACAGACAAAACGGGCGGGCGGACGGACAGACAGACGGGCGGGCGGGCGGACGGACAGTCAGACGGGCGGGCGGGCGGACGGACAGACAGACGGGCGGGCGGACGGACAGACAGACAGACAGACGGGCGGGCGGACAGACAGACGGGCGGGCGGACGGACAGACGGGCGGGCGGACGGACAGACGGGCGGGCGGACGGACAGACAGACGGGCGGGCGGACGGACAGACAGACGGGCGGGCGGACGGACAGACAGACGGGCGGGCGGACGGACAGACAGACGGGCGGGCGGACGGACAGACAGACGGGCGGGCGGGCGGACGGACAGACAGACGGGCGGGCGGACGGACGGACAGACAGACGGGCGGGCGGGCGGACGGACAGACGGGCGGGCGGACAGACGGGCGGGCGGGCGGACAGACAGACGGGCGGGCGGACGGACAGACGGGCGGGCGGACGGACAGACGGGCGGGCGGACGGACAGACAAACGGGCGGGCGGACGGACAGACGGGCGGGCGGACGGACGGACAGACAGACGGGCGGGCGGGCGGACGGACAGACGGGCGGGCGGACAGACGGGCGGGCGGGCGGACAGACAGACGGGCGGGCGGACGGACGGACGGACAGACAGACGGGCGGGCGGGCGGACGGACAGACGGGCGGGCGGACAGACGGGCGGGCGGGCGGACAGACAGACGGGCGGGCGGACGGACAGAGGGGCGGGCGGACGGACAGACGGGCGGGCGGACGGACAGACAAACGGGCGGGCGGACGGACAGACGGGCGGGCGGACGGACGGACAGACAGACAGACAGACGGGCGGGCGGACAGACAGACGGGCGGGCGGACGGACAGACAGACGGGCGGGCGGACGGACAGACAGACGGGCGGGCGGACGGACAGACAGACGGGCGGGCGGACGGACAGACAGACGGGCGGACGGACAGACAGACGGGCGGACGGACGGACAGGCAGACGGGCGGGCGGACGGACAGACAAACGGGCGGGCGGACGGACAGACAGACGGGCGGGCGGACGGACAGACAGACGGCGGGCGGACGGACAGACAGAACGGGCGGGCGGACGGACAGACAGACGGGCGGGCGGACGGACAGACAGACGGGCGGGCGGACGGACGGACAGACAGACGGGCGGGCGGGCGGACTTACAGACAGACGGGCGGGCGGACGGACTGACAGACGGGCGGGCGGACAGACAGACGGGAGGGCGGACGGACAGACAGACGGGAGAGCGGACGGACAGACAGACGGGCGGGCGGACGGACAGACAGACGGGCGGGCGGACGGAACGGACAGACAGACGGGCGGGCGGACTTACAGACAGACGGGCGGGCGGACGGACAGACAGACGGGCGGGCGGACGGACAGACAGACGGGCGGGCGGACAGACAGACGGGCGGGCGGGCGGACAGACAGACGGGCGGGCGGGCGGACAGACAGACGGGCGGGCGGGCGGACAGACAGACGGGCGGGCGGACGGACAGACAGACGGGCGGGCGGACGGACAGACGGGCGGGCGGACGGACAGACGGGCGGGCGGGCGGACAGACGGGCGGGCGGGCGGACGGACAGACGGGCGGGCGGACGGAAAGACGGGCGGGCGGACGGACAGACAGACAGACGGACGGACGGGCGGGCTGGCGGACGGGCGGACAGGCGGTGTGGACGACAGACGGGCGGGCGGACAGACGGGCGGGCGGACGGACAGACGGGCGGGCGGACGGACAGACGGGCGGGCGACGGACAGACGGGCGGGCGGACGGACAGACGGGCGGGCGGACTGACAGACGGGCGGGCGGACGGACAGACGGGCGGGCGGACGGACAGACGGGCGGGCGGACGGACAGACGGGCGGGCGGACGGACAGACGGGCGGCGGACGGACAGACGGGCGGCGGACAGACGGGCGGACAGACGGGCAGGCGGACGGACGGCGGACAGACCGAGTGACGGACAGACGGGCGGGCGGACGGACAGACGGGTGGACGGACAGACGGGCGGGCGGGTGGACGGACAGACGGGCGGGCGGACGGACGGGCGGGCGGGTGGACGGACAGACGGGCGGGCGGACGGACAGACAGACGGGCGGGCGGAAAGACGGGCGGGCGGGCGGAAAGACGGGGCGGCGGACGGAAAGACGGGCGGGCGGACGGACGGGCGGGCTGGCGGGCGGACAGGCGGGTGGCAGACAGACGGGCGGGCGGACGGGACAGGCGGGCGGAGAGACAGACGGGCGGGCGGAACTGACAGACAGACGGGCGGGCGGACGGACAGACAGACGGGCGGCGGACGGGACAGACGGGACGGGCGGACGGACAGACAAACGGCGGGCGGACGGACAGACAGACGGGCGGGCGGGCGGACGGACAGACAGACGGGCGGGCGGACAGACGGGCGGGAGGACGGACAGACGGGCGGGCGGACGGACAGACGGGCGGGATGACGGACAGACGGGCGGGCGGACGGACAGACGGGCGGGCGGACGGATAGACGGGCGGGCGGACAGACGGGCGGGCGGACAGACGGGCGGGCGGACAGACGGGCGGGCGGACAGACGGGCGGGCGGACAGACGGGCGGGCGGACAGACGGGCGGGCGGACAGACGGGCGGGCGGACAGACGGGCGGGCGGACAGACGGGCGGGCGGACAGACGGGCGGGCGGACAGACGGGCGGGCGGACAGACGGGCGGGCGGGCGGACAGACGGGCGGGCGGACAGACGGGCGGGCGGGCGGACAGACGGGCGGGCGGACAGACGGGCGGGCGGGACAGACGGGCGGGCGGACAGACGGGCGGGCGGACAGACGGGCGGGCGGACAGACGGGCGGGCGGACAGACGGGCGGGCGGACAGACGGGCGGGCGGACAGACGGGCGGGCGGACAGACGGGCGGGCAGACGGGCGGGCGGACAGACGGGCGGGCGGACAGACAGACAGACGGGCGGACAGACAGACGGGCGGACAGACAGACGGGCGGACGGGCGGGCGGGCGGACAGACGGGCGGGCGGGCGGACAGGCGGGCGGGCGGACGGATAGACGGGCGGGCGGACAGACGGGCGGGCGGACGGACAGACGGGCGGGCGGACGGACAGACGGGCGGACGGACAGACGGGCAGGCGGGACGGACAGACGGGCGGGCGGACGGACAGACGGGCGGGCGGACAGACGGGCGGGCGGACGGACAGACGGGCGGGCGGACGGACAGACGGGCGGGCGGACGGACAGACGGGCGGGCGGACGGACAGACGGGCGGGGCGGACAGACGGGCAGGCGGACGGACGGGCGGACAGACGGGGGCGGGCAGACAGACGGGCGAACGGACGGACGGACGGGTGGACGGACAGACGGGGTGGACGGACAGACGGGCGGGCGGACGGACAGACGGGTGGACGGACAGACGGGCGGGCGGGAGGACGGACAGACGGACGGGCGGGCGGACGGACAGACGGGCGGGCGGACGGACAGACGGGCGGGCGGACGGACAGACGGGCGGGCGGACGGACAGACGGACAGACAGAAGGGCGGACGGACGGACAGACGGACGGACGGACGTACGGACAGAGACGGACGGACAGACAGACGGACGGACGGGCGGGCTGGCGGGCGGACGGGCGGGCGGGCGGACAGTCGTGTGGACAGACAGACGGGCGGGCGGACGGACAGGCGGGCGGAGAGACAGACGGGCGGGCGGACGGACAGACAGACGGGCGGGCGGACGGACAGACGGGCGGGCGGACGGACAGACAAACGGGGCGGGCGGACGGACAGACAGACGGGCGGGCGGACGGACAGACAGACGGGCGGGCGGACGGACAGACAGACAGACGGGCGGGCGGACGGACAGACAGACAGACGGGCGGGCGGACAGACAGACGGGCGGGCGGACGGACAGACAGACAGACGGGCGGGCGGACGGACAGACAGACGGGCGGGCGGACGGACAGACAGACGGGCGGACGGACAGACAGACGGGCGGGCGGGCGGGCGGGCGGACGGACGGACAGGCAGACGGGCGGGCGGACGGACAGACAAAACGGGCGGGCGGACGGACCAGACAGACGGGCGGGCGGACAGACAGACGGGCGGGGCGGATGGACAGACAGACGGGCGGGCGGGCGGGCGGACGGACAGACAGACGGGCGGGCGGACGGACAGACAGACGGCGGGCGGACGGGACAGACAGACGGGCGGGCGGACGGACAGACAGACGGGCGGGCGGACGGACAGACAGACGGGCGGGCGGACGGACAGACAGACGGGCGGGCGGACGGACAGACAGACGGGCGGGCGGACAGACAGACGGGCGGGCGGGCGGACAGACAGACGGGCGGGCGGACGGACAGACAGACGGGCGGGCGGACGGACAGACAGACGGGCGGGCGGACGGACAGACAGACAGACAGACAGACGGGCGGGCGGACGGACAGACAGACGGGCGGGCGGACGGACAGACAGACGGGCGGGCGGACGGACAGACAGACGGGCGGGCGGACGGACAGACAGACGGGCGGGCGGACGGACAGACAGACGGGCGGGCGGACAGACAGACGGGCGGGCGGGCGGACAGACAGACGGGCGGGCGGACAGACAGACGGGCGGGCGGACGGACAGACAGACGGGCGGGCGGACAGACGGGCGGGCGGGCGGACGGACGGACAGACGGGCGGGCGAACGGACAGACGGGCGGGCGGGCGGGCGGGCGGACGGACAGACAGACAGACGGGCGGGCGGACGGACAGACGGGCGGACGGTACGGACAGACAGACGGGCGGGCGGGCGGGCGGACGGACGGACAGACAGACGGGCGGGCGGACGGACGGACAGACGGGCGGGCGGACGGACGGACGGACAGACAGACGGGCGGGCGGGCGGGCGGACGGACAGACGGGCGGACGGACAGACGGGCGGACGGACAGACGGGCGGACGGACAGACGGGCGGACGGACAGACGGGCGGACGGACAGACGGGCGGACGGACAGACGGGCGGACGGACAGACGGGCGGACGGACAGACGGGCGGACGGACAGACGGGCGGACGGACAGACGGGCGGACGGACAGACGGGCGGACGGACAGACGGGCGGACGGACAGACAGACGGGCGGACGGACAGACGGGCGGACGGACAGACAGACGGGCGGACGGACAGACGGGCGGACGGACAGACGGGCGGACGGGCGGATGGACAGACGGGCGGATGGACAGACGGGCGGATGGACAGACGGCGGATGGACAGACGGGCGAATGGACAGACGGGCGAATGGACAGACGGGCGGATGGACAGACGGGCGGATGGACAGACGGGCGGATGGACAGACGGGCGGATGGACAGATGGGCGGACAGATGGATAGACGGTCGGACAGAGAACGGACAGACGGACGTTTTGCTTTCAATTGGTTTTCGGTATCAAGAACCCAGAAGACATGGATTCAGGCTATACCACGCGTTAGGGGATTTTTTTCTTAATTTATCAACTGGATTTATCCACAAATGTATTGATCAGAACGGCAATAATTTTTTTTCTGTCGATAATCCGCCGTTTTTCGTGCAACATTACATAACTTTCCCTATACTACGTATTGTGATATACCATAATATGATGGATTTTATTTAATGATGTTAGTTAGTCATGGGGTGGATAAATGGGCATCCAATATGGCGGTATGTGGACATTAGCAACGACGGCGCGGAGGTTGGCAAGGTCAACAAACTATTCACGGGCCTTGATGACGTCAGGACGCCGGCTAGAGGGCTGAAGAACCTAAGATATAATTGGTGCAAAAACGAATGACTGACGGAAGTCACGGCTACTCGGATGTGTAAGAGACGCACGGGTTGGCTATAAAAGATCAGATAGTCTAATGTTGCCGCCGTGTTTTGAAATAATAGAAGGATGACGCCGACCGAGCCATGAAGGGTTTAAAATGCATTAAACAGAACATTTCCGTCTCTGGGTGTCGTGGAGTATAGATCGAACATTCTGACTCGGGGTGTCGTGGAGTGAAGATCGTACATTCTGACTCGGGGTGTCGTGGAGTGAAGATCGTACATTCTGACTCGGGGTGCCGTAGCGTAAAGATCGTTTGTAGGCAATATAGAGGGAAAGTGAGACTTGTATAGCTTGTTTTCGGACTTTGTCTTGTGAGAGAAGTGATAGTTTGTTTTCGGACTTTGAAATAATTTACCAGAAGTGATTTTCGGAGGACTTGTTCAGATTTTCGGACATTGCAGTTGGACTTCAATAGTCTACATAACCGGTGGGAGAGATTAGGAACCGGGAGCGTCGGACAAGACTAACAGATAGTTTAGGCAGTGTGGACTGGACGTTGTCAGCGGCGGCGCAAGACCGGAAGAGAGAAGCGGAACTTGGAATTAACAACGGCCAAGTGAGAAGCGACTACGGAGCGTTGGCATGCAAAAACGGTAAAAAAATACTGCAGTATAAAAGAGACAATTTATTCATAAGGGGTCATGACCATCTAATTAATTGTTTTAATTTAAAAGTTAAATAAATTGTTGAATTTTGTTCTTTGGAAAAGAAAAGAGTTTTTTCATTTGTCAATCATAATTTTTAATTAGTTGAAAGCATAATTATTACATTTCAGATTCCACGCCATACTGTATAGGTGGCAGATCAGGTAATCGGCTATCGAGGCGATAGCGAGTATTTGTATCCGGACCCATCGACCCAAGCTAGCTGGAGGTTTAGATAATTTTTGTTAAATCAGATAGAAAAACTTTGATAGTAATTCATGTAACCTGTTTCTGGCGCCCAAATCTTAATAAATTTGGAACAGGACATGATTACAGCCACGCTTTTGATGAGACGTTGAGAAAGGTATATTCAGTATATTAATGAGAATATACGTATGTATGCGGAAAGTAAAACTATTCCATCAGTACTGTAGTGGTGGAAGTCAAACAAATTTTTAATTTTTGCAATATCGAAATTCATAAGTTTGAATGAAAATGGTTTATATGGGATTTTAGAAGTAGAGTCTGGATGTATATGACCTAAAAAAGTTAGAAACATGCATGCATTTTATGACCTGAAAAATATGAAAGTATGACTATAATACGACGAAATTTTTTTGGTTTATTTTCGATAACTTCAAAATCTTTCTGCTATTTAATAATCATTACATGGAAAATATACTTTTAAAATCTACACATTCACAATTCACACCGTCTACTCCTTTGACGCCTCGTGAAGAGAATTCTACTTACCAAAGTTACATAATAAATTTTACAGAAGCGTTTGACTTAACACAAAACCTGACAAAAATAAACCAACATTTCCTTGGCATCTGGTGCTTTCTACACATTATTTCTCTCCATCAATACAGCTTACCCATCTAATTCACATACATACATATTTATAGGAAAGAGACATTAATCTACAACAAAAAATTGTAAGAAATTAGTATCATTTAGGAGATATGCAAATCTCTTTGAGACAACTGCAAGAAAGTATGCGAAAATGGTATAAACTAGTAGTGCTACTGATGTCACAGACTTTCCCATATTAGTTTTCTATTTCCTTTGTGTCTTGCCTAGCTATGTTCGGACTAGACCATACTCTCGCCAGCTACCATCTATCGCCGCCCAAAGTACATTTTGGTTGACAGTTTCTTAATTTTTCGGTTTCCTAATAGCACGAATGGACATATTAATTTTACCCCTATCATCACCATAATATTCAGTCCAATAGGGGATGCTATGACCAAGTAGTTGATGCTACCTTAAATAACACAAGAAAAAAAAAGTTTGGGACAAGCGACCGGGAGTCCTATTAACACAGAGGGTATTGTTAACCCTTGATGTCTTTAAGAGGCCACCTTACTGAAGAAATGAAGACGAAAGTTGCTAGTCTGAACACAGATTTAGTGTTGTGATACCAGGAAGCAATGACCCTTGCAGTTACAAGTCCTTGATGTGGCTGTGAACAAAACATTCAAGAACCAACTAAGAAGCCAATATGAAAAAGTGGCTCTTTAAAATTATTGTACAAAATTAAAAAGATGTTTATTTATAACTTGTGTGTTTTATTTGAACTGAAAAGCATTTTTGAATTGCAGTTAACACAGTAAGAAAAAATACCTACATAAAAATTAACAATATTTTGTAATAAAATTTACATAGCTATGAAAAAAAAAGTCAATCTGTTTAGTTAAGCAGTTATAACATTAAGATAAGAACTTTTTTTTTTGCCCCTTTTTTTGTATTAAGATTACATAATAACTTTCTTGTTTTGTATTCTACTGTTATTTTTTATAATTCTTATACGTTCATTCATGTCTTAGTGTTAAAGTTAATTTCTCATTTATGTCTTACTGTTATCAAATTGTGACATTCTTGTCTTAATTCTTATTTATCAATGTTTTTCTCTATCAAATTTCTCACGTAAGGGTTACAACCCGTTTTTATTCTTAAACGGGTTGTAACCTTACGTGAGAAAATTGATAGAGAAAAATATTGATAAATAAGAATTAAGACAAGAATGTCACAATTTGATAACAGTAAGACTTAAATGAGAATTAACAGTTAACACTTGCCTTATTTGTGACAAAAAATTTAAAACAACTAGTAAGGAGTTTAATTTAGAACAGGGTACAAGTTGTCTACCCAGTCACATTAATGTAGTACTACATCCAACAGTATTTTAAGCTTGCCATTCCTTTGCTGATTGGGGTAAACAATGATGTTAAACTCAAAGCCATTGTTTATGACCATCTCTTAACATCTACAATCAAATGCATTCTTTGCAAGCCAAAAAAAAGGCAAGATTTGGAGATTTTTAAGGCAGGTATTAATGCTTCATTACTAATGTATTATCATTCCTTAGGAAAATGTAAAATCACTATTTCTGTCACTTCTTTTCTCTTCCCACAGTCTTGTGTTTCTCCTCCCCCCAATGGTAACAATGAGTTGGCATGACTGCCTTCTAGTTCAACAGTGACTACTTACTCATCTGATTGTCCTGCAGCTGGAGTAAGCTTCATTGTTAAGTCAGCCAACTTCTTAAATGCCTCTTCAGCAGCAATGAATATCTCTCCCACCTGTGACAAAAGAGATTAGGTGTCAGACAGGAAAATGTAAATCTGAAAACCCAAAGATTTAATACCAAAATCAATTTGCTATTTATGCATACATTGAAACATGTTTATAATGTTTTTTAAGGGAACATGAATTCTGACGACTATATAGGAGAAAAACACTACAAGAAAGACTGTGGTATATGGGCTTTTTGTGGGACTGGAAAAAAAAGAGTAAAACATTATAAGGGGCGAATGTTTTGAAGAAGTTTCAGTGAATTTAAGGAGCTTCAGGAAATTGTTAACAATTTCCTTTGTTCATACAAACACCCTTCGCATATGTTCAAAGATTTCATACCAAAAAAATTGGCTATATTATGTATATTAATAATAATAATAATAATAATAAAATAATAATAATAATTTATTAAGTCACATAACAATTACTATCGTGTTATGATGAGTCAAAAGTGATGTTTTGGGTGGAGAGAGTGAAGCTACATTACTGTCCATAAGCAAAACAAGGGGCCATCTCAGCATTTGCTCAAAGGGACAGGGAAACTGGACAAAAACCTGATCGAGATGGGTCATTAGCCTAGGAATTATCTACTTCAATAGGTCAATAGCCTACTACAATACTTGTTACAGCTAGATTAAGATATTACACAGTATATATTTATTTTTAATACAAAATATTAAACATTTCCAGATTGTATTGTTTAAATTAAAAGTGAAATTCACTTGTTTATGTAATTTTGCTGCTACTACTTACAATAACAATCACAAGTCTAATACTACTACTAATAATAATAACATATATTGATAGTCACTTATACAATTTTAATTGTGGATGACGAGTCAGGACAATAATATGCAAGTGCACATGTCAATAATAATAATAATAATAATAATAATAGTATTAATAATGAGATAAGTATTTTTGTTTTATATGTTGTTAACGGAAGTAGAGTTGTGATTTGTGTATTCCTTTCACACTGTAGAACATGTTGTGAAACAGGAAAGCTTTCAATTACTTTGAATGTACATATTGTGTTGAAGTCTTAATATCATGGCACCTAGCTTGTTGTAAGTGTAATACCCTCTATTAGGGTACTTTTTTGATAAAGTGTAGTTTCAGAGAGGGGGAAAATGTAGGTTATCCTTTGACGAGTGTGTAGTTGTGTACCTCAGAATTTAGAGTAAAAGGTCTTTTTTCCATGAGAATCTTTTTTGTGAATACCACTATTTAAATATGTACATGCATGTAGAGGAAGAATCCTTAGTTATTTGAACAGGGGTTTGCAAGACTCCAGCTTATGAGTGCTGGTCATTGTTCGCAGTATTCTTTTTTGGATAATAAATGGTGAGTGCTTTCAGGGGGGCATTCCCAGAAAATTATTCCGTATTTTAGGTGTGAGTGCACATTTGCAAAATACATTGTTCGAAGTGTCTCAATGTTGGAGTTCGACCGAGGGGTGTATAGTGCAAGCAAGATTTGGTGAGCTTCTGTTGAGATTTGAGATGCTGAGCATTCCATTTTAGGTTTTCTTGGGTTAGACCTAGGAAGGTGGTTTCATGGAGTTATCGTTACAGGGGCTATTATTTATGAACACGCTGCTGTGGAATTTGTCTTTGGTTCGAGGATTCATAAAATTTAGAGAGACTGTTTGTGCTGGTGTTTATGATGAGATTGTTGTCTTGAAAACCATTTTACTTACTGCATGCAGAGTTTCCGAGTTTCTTTTTGTATTGTAGTGTTTTTGCTTTGATGATTATGTTGTGTGTCATCTGCAAACAAAATTAATTTTCTTGTTCCTTAACGCCAAAGGCATGTCATTTGATGTAAATGAGGAATAGAATTGCCCAAGGATGGATCCTTGTGGTACTCCACAATTTATCATCTGAGTGGCAGGAGTAATATGAGGAGATTTTGTTTCTTAATGTGCTGGAGGGTTACTACTTGGCTACAGTTTTGATAAATATGATTGATCCACTGGCCTGCAATGCCTCGAATCCCTAGCATTTCTAGTTTTGTTAAAAGTATATGATGGTCAATAATGTCAAAGGCTTTTGACAAATCTAAGAAAGGCCAATGAGAATTCCTTTCTGATTGAAGTGCTGCAAAAAGTATACAATTTAAAAAAAGAGAAGATGGCTGTGTCTGTGGATTATTACGTCCTGAATCCATGTGAGACCATTTGTGAGGACATTATTTGCATTGAGAAACTGGTTTGTTTATCTTTAAAAAGCCTTTCCAGAATTTTGAAAATCCTGATAGCAGGGAGATAGGTCTGTAGTTCATTGGGTCAAAGCTATTTCCCGTTTTAAACAGTGGTTTAATTTCTGCCATTTTGAAAACATCTGTATTCAGTAAGCATGAGGAAATTGTCAATTTCCCTTCAGTAATGTTGTTAACAACTGTTTTAAAAGGTTTTATAAACTGCTTCATCCACAAGCTGCTTCGCTTTACTTCTTAGCATTACAATTATTTCCAATTACAAATCAATCCATTCAACATAATTTGGATTAAAATTTTTTGATGGAAAAGTGTGAATAAAATATTTTAGGACATAGAGAAATCTGTGTGGTATGTACAAGTACCTACTTAAAATATTAATTATTGATATAAATATCCGCATATGAATTGAATCCAAACATTTAGATGACATTTATTACTAGGAAATGAAAATGCAGGATATTTTGAAAGTTGAAAACTGGGCATGGCGTCTTGTATTGACTAATAAAGCCAACTAAAAGGTTTGATTAAATACGAAATTACAGCACCGAGTTACAAAGTTAATTTATATAAAGTCTACTTTGCCTAGAGAAATGAATTTTAAGTTTTCATATATACTTCTAGAATGTTTCACAAAATGAAATTATTAGAAATTAAGGCAATGTATATTATGAGGTTCATATAAATCACAGAAAAAGGTGTCATGCAACATCTGATGGCTTCAATATTCTTAAATTTATCCATACTCACTTTTGCCTAATAGTTTTTTTGATGTTATCTGGAAATAATGCAATTTTTGAACAAAATAAATTTAATTTAAACCCAAAATTATGATAAAAAATAATTCAGAACAAAAATCAATTTTCAAATAGATTTATCTGAAAATATTGTGTATATTGATATGTCTAATTAACAGAAGAAATATTTTAACTCCAATATTTTCACAGCGTAGTTTATGGAATTAAATGCATCAACAATACAATACTAAACTAGGTTGCTACACATTTAAGCAAAATCTTCAAAATAAACCTGCGAGCAAGAGATACTAATTTAACAAGTTAAATCATATCAACTTTATTTAACATCAAACAAAAGTTAAAACTTTATGTACCATGGGGAGAAAATGCATTCTGTGGGCAGTTTTTTTTCAATTCCGGGATCTCTACCATGGATGAATATATATACATAGGGTCATGGTGGAAATGGTTATTTATGTAAACAGATATAATGAACAACTATCTCAATTCAACATAATATTACAAATAATTTCTCATTTTCTTTTTTTTTATTATTATTACTCAGTATCGATACATCACAATCAGTAGCCTTTCAATAATTTGATCTTGCCAACACCATTAGGACTGGCAATAATCCTTTTCGTTCATCTCGCGTTCGCCTTGCATTAGCAATGTTTCCGCAATATCTTTCAGCAATTGCTTCTGCTTTTTGCCTACTGCTTAATACCTACTATTTCAACATGGCTTCACATGGCGTCATAAAAAAATCCAAGTAGAAGTTTTTCGAAATAACATCTTAAAATAAAAAAAAAAAATTAAAGCTGCATTATTCTGTTAATTAGCTAAACAACTACTCTAAATAATCACATTACTTCTGGTGCAAACACAATAACTTTTATTGATATCGAATGTACTTTATTACCGCCAAATAAGAAAAAATTACTTGATTTTCTGAAATACCGTTACTGTTAACTAATTATCATTTCTGAATAAAAACAAAACAACAAGAATTCACAATACCTTGCTGGCAATAACATAATTTGTCCTCCTCAAGAGCCTCCTATCTTCAAACACCAACACACCCACAGTCACAACTTCTTATCTTCACTAGCACGTGGTCCCTATACTGCGATTTTTCTAACTTTGCCCCTCAAGGCACATCTTCGCTATGGGATATGTCACGGTTATTCGAGTCTTTCTCAGTCCGTGTCGTTAGGTATCCGCATGATCGCAAACCGTATCAAGCAGTGCTTGCGATCATGCGACTTCTACCGGCAAGGCCGAAAAAGACGCGAAATGCCGTGTGATATTCAATCGCGCGCCATAGGGGCTTGAGGGGCAGAGTTAGAAAAATCGCACTAGTGACTCAACGCCCGTTGATTGCGAAACACACAGGGTGTGTTCTTGAAACGTAAGGGTGGCGCCAAGGGGGTATCTAAGAGGCCTAGACACAAAGCACACAGAATAATGCTGTTTTTCTGCATCTGTATCTACTATTTTCCGATATGTTTGCTGTGCGTGCTTAGGTATTTAAACGCAGTTCAGTTTAAACGCAGTTTATTTATTCACGTCAAACACAGTTAAAAACTGTGTGTGACGAGCTCTAGGGAGAAGTGAAATTTGTGCACGTTTTCATAATTCTGTGATCTCTATTCTAAACCATATTCTAGTCGAATTTGAATACAGAAAAAGGACGTTTTTTTTTCTTTCAAGTTTTGTTGACAAAATATTCGCTCCTATATAATAAAATATATTTTCAAAGGTAAATGAGGTATAAATTTGTTCCCTTAATCCTCATCATGTTCTTCGTGAAAGAATAATACTTTTTGCGCCGCGACAATATGGAAAACGATAATTTGAATAAATATATTTCCCACTGAAATTCAGATTCGGGTTCAAGTGTGCTTTAAATTATAGTGTCTGTGTGTATCCTGGTGTTCAATTATTTCTCTAGAGGATGGAACCAAGGAGGTTATAATACATGGAGGCGACATCGGCTCCCAAAAAGTGAAGCCAATCGCTGGTGTGTCCGCCATGTTTTGTAGCCCAAAACATTGGAGTGCGTCTAGCTAATTCTTTTTGCTTATTGCTTTTGCGTTCCTCTATTGCGAGGTATTTATTTTTATTCTTGGAGAAAACATTTAATGGACATTTTTTCTCAGTGAAAATAAATTTTTGGAGGTTAATTTCATATAAACAGCGGCAAATTTTGAAGGTTTTGAAAATGCCTAAAAATTTTTCTAAGTCATATTTACGGTTATATTTTCACATTTTTAGGTCATAAAATGCTTACAATTTCCGACATTTTTAGGTCATAAACTATCTGGGCCCTACTCATACACGTTGCACATGCTCAGTTGACTCTGCAGTCACCACCAATGCTTGACAAAATTTGAAATTAAATACTGCAGTAGTATTAAAAATCAATGTTAATAAAAATCAATAATTTCACACTGTAACTATTTTGTTGATTAGCAACTTGATTTTGCTTTTTCTTTCTGTAAGTCTGTCATCAGTTGTATTGTAAACATTAATTATACCACTAAAATAAGTTCTAATTAAATGTGAAGATTTTGATCTACTCTGACAATATAAATACAAGCTAGTTGTGCTACAACAGAATTTATGTTCTCGCGTTATTTCTAAATTGGCAATTTTTAAAATATATACAAAAAGCGAGCTGGAAAGGAGACTAGCATTATTTTGTTTGCTTTGCTTTTTGTTCTAGTTTTTCCAGTCTTTTCATAAACATGAAAATTTTAAGAAAAAATGTGCAGTAATTTTTGTGAAAAAATTGTTTAAAATATTGTTTATTTCATGCAAAATTTTGCAGACTACTCATATTTTCATAAAATTGTACATGACCTTATTTCAAGATCTGTCCTTTAAATATCATATTTCATAAAAAACAAACAAACAAAAAAACTATCTTCAATATTGGAAATGTAGGAAGACCAGAAACAATTCGGATCTAATGAAATTTTCAAAAAATCAGGGATTTCAACAAAAATGAGACCTGCCACTGTTTCTTTCAAGCTCCTTTATACTATCCAAGGAAGTCATTTACTATATAATAAGAACAAAATATACCCACTTTTTTACCTGGCCTGGCAATGAGAGTTTTTGTGTGTCAAACTGTTTACATTCTAGCCCCTACAATGTAAAATTATTTTGCGTTATTTAATAGTAATGTCACAATTGTAAACATTAAAACAAGTAAAATTGTACATCTGAAAAAATATTTTGTATTATCTGATTACCTTTTACAAAAAAGGTTCATTACAAAAAAAAATTAAATGTGTTCCCCTCTTGAATTCCTTGAGTTCCTGTAAGAAAGGTTATATTAATTATACATATTTCTTTTTCTGAATACAATATTGAATTTGCATTAGAAAAATATTTGTTTGAAAACATGTTCAAATTAATTTGGCTTCAGGAAAACTAAATTTGAGCATATTTTAAATGTTGTTTTGTCCATAGATTTCTCCTCAGTTCATTATTAAAGCCTTAAATACTTCTGTGCAAGGCAATTGGAATGTAAATTTATTATTGGTTTGTTCAGGCAATTTGTTACCATTTCGATCCAGAATTTTTAAATATTCAGGCTCCATCCAAATTCACAATTTTCATTACTTTATGTCAAATTTGGAACATGATTAGCAGTTTTCACATCAATTTATGTGACATTAGTTTCAACTCCTTGCTTGTTGAACCTTCTAAAAGCTGTTGTACTCAGACTGTGTTACCCCCCCCTTTTTTTAAGATGTACATAAATTAAATTCTTATCAGCTTTAGACAATTAATGTAACCATTTTCAAAAATATTTCTTCTGACAATGAATTTTGGGGAGGTTTAATATATTTTCCAGGTCAGTTTTGCTTCATTATCTGAGTATTTCTGTCTGTTAATTGCAAATAATTATATATAAAACATCTTTCTTACGGAAATATTAAAATATGAATAAATAAAATACATGGGTGGAATGGTAGACTTCAGGCTTTTTGGGCTAATTGCGAAGCGGGTAGCCTAACCGAGCTTGCAAAGGGCTGGCTTCATTTTCCGCAATGGGAAAGGTCGGCCATGCCGCCTCCATGTATTATAACCTCCTTGGATGGAACGCAACAGTAATATACTGTGATTTTCGTAACTTTCCCCTGACAGGAATCAGCTGTTCGCGGTTTCATCCAATCGGGAGCTTGAAAATCACCATAGTGACGTCACTGTCGCGAAATATAAGTTCCCGATTGGATGGCAGCGAAACAGCTGATTTCTGTCAGGGGCAAAGTAACGAAAATCGCAAGTATGTTTATTCAGAGAAATAGTCTCGCCAAAGGGAACAAAATTAATCGTCAATTCATTTCATCGGATTCAAACGCAGTATTTAGAGAAGTGCTGGCGGTTTCGGTGGGGTGTTTCACCATGGCGACAAAGAACCAATCATCCAGAAGCGTTTTGCTTCAAAAGTGGATTCAAAAGGACGCCATTCTGTCAACTGACGGAAAAGTTTTACGTCAAACATGTAACAAACTGTAAGAATGTAAATAAATGCAGAGGACCTTTGGGGATATTGTCAGTTATTTGTGTGCGTATTCTAAGATTTCTTGTGATTATGTCAGATTTTTAGGCATATTTCACTGATTTTAGGTGCATAAATGCATGCATAGTTTGATGATTTTAAGTGCATATAAATCCGCCATCTAGTAATCAGCGCTTCTTTCAGAAACAAATAACCCCAGGGCAAAAGATTCTTTTCAAATCTGCCCAGAATTACTAATAGATAATTCAGCAACATTAAAAGACAACACAATTTATTAGTCATTTAAGAAATAAGAATCGTAAAGCATCTTATTCAAGATTAGAGAATTATAAAACGAGGATGTAAAGGCGAGTTTAATAATTAATCTCTATTACTTTAATAAGATGTTACGATACAATATCGTACAAAATTTACCATATTCAATTGTCCATATTCTTCAGACATGTACAAATATACCAGTGAACGCCAATCAATCCTACAGACTGATAATCTTAAAAATATTTTATACTCAAGTAAAAATATTAACATTGTGTAAATTATTAAAAGTGTATGACGATTTATAAGTGAGCCATTCCACGTCAAATCGCACAAAAAAGACCAAAATTTGACCTTCACATTTTTATTTATTTTCTATTTTTTTCTATTTGTTATATGGATCAAATAATGTGAACACGTGTATTTTATTTTTTTCTAACTTTATTATTTTTGGAAATATTGTATAATGAATTTTGGTAAAGATGACGCGCATCACTAACTTAAAAATATCATACATTTGAATACACCAATTATAGAAATTCCGTTCACATTCCATTAGAAACTTAAAAACATGTTTAATTTTTAAGATTTTGCAAAATATTTATTTTTTTGAATTTTCAATTTTTTTAAAAAAACTGAAATTTTGAAATTGAATATTTTGTAAACTCGATGAGCTAAAATTAAAAAAAATATTTATAAACGTACTAGAGTAATGATAATAAGTCCAGAAAAAATCAAAGTGGGATCTCAATAACTTTAAAGGATATTAAGATTTACGAACCAGTGTGTAATAGATTGCTGCAATAGACACGCTTTTTTGCGTTACTGGTCGTCGGTTTCTTTGGATAAAGCAGTAATTTAAGTATTCTTGAGGTGGTGAACCTTCGTTTATTAATTTATAAATAATAATATTTATGTGTATTAATATACATACAAATAATATTAATATATTTATAAATAATTTATAAATAATTAAATGACGGATTCTTGATTCAGGTTTTGACTGACATTTTGAAATTTTCTGGTCCCTCACAACTCACTTTAAATACAAGTACTCGCGTACCATAGAATTCCTGAATTTTCGTCACAATGCACAGTTTTAATGCCCTACCGAATTTACTTCAGTTCAGGACAAAATTCCATTTTGTTCAGCCAACGTTTTAGACACTTTATCATACGTTCGGTTGCTGCAAAAAGTCGTTTAATTTAATTGTATGTCCAACTTTCAAACATTGTCAAAATTTCAACTTTGTATGTCATGTCATCTGTGGAGTGAAAGTAATCGATAAGTTACTAAATAGTATCTTTGTCTGATTTTTCGATGGACGTCGAAGGATCTTCAATGTGAAAAAATGTATCTGTGTTGACACTCTGTACTTTCTAAAATTTCTCATGGGGATGACATTTTGTTCCAATTTTCTTTTCTTGGCGGGGGTTTCTCCTATTGCAATTAAACTCATGTTTATCTTCTCTTTATTCATTTCGCGGACACTTGAACTATCTGAAGAGCTTAAATTGTCACTTCCTTGATTTCCCCTTTTTTTCACTGGACGTTCCGCTACTTTCGTTAATGCCCACGGGAGCCACTGATCTCGATGCTATCTTCATTAAGAAAAGGCCGTTTTGGAAGCCGATTCCCTTTCTTCCGAAATGAATCACAAATTCGCCAATCTAATGACTCCTATAAATTCACCAGCAAATCGTGGTTTAGTCGTCTTGGAGATTTTCTTTTTTTAAAAATCGTGATCAGAAAGTTTAAATGGATTGAAACATCTATCTCATACGCTGATCGCCACTCATGTTGCACAGTGTACACACGATTCACAGAACAAATACTAGGACTCTTGTCTTCATAAGTATTGCGTATTGCGACTAATGTTGAGAAAATTTTACATGTCCCTTGATAAGTGGTCGATTGTACTTCACGAGCAAGGTCAGGAGGGCACCCCGTTCATAGGACGCAAAGGGACTCGCAGTAAAATTCGTTTCGCTGACACGAGGAAAAGCATTCGTTTTGCTGTCATCCATCCCTTCTGGGGAAAGAGTGAACATAGATTTACTAATGTTCTTGAAACCCAAATCAGGCAGAGGGCCATTCTTTTCAGGGGCGAAGCGTCAGGGTAGGCAGAGTAAGCTGAGCTATCCCAAAGAATTTTGAAGAAGGAAAATATCATTCCTAAAAATACAAAATTGTGCATTCATAATTTCGCTTCTTAGCCAATTAATGCCGTACATATGCGTGCCAAGTTGTTACTTTCCCATATACATACATATATACGGAGTAATATACGTAGTATAGGGAAAATTATGTAATGCTGCGGAAAATCGATTTCTAGATTTCAACGTAAATACTCGTTTTGGGGTCCCCTGATAACGAAAAAGTGGGTCTTTTCAAAACGTCCGTCCGTCTGCCAGACAGTGAACAACACTAGCGCGTAACCATATGTGCGATTTCTTCCAAAAGGGATAATCCCCGGTCGATCTGCGTCCATTCGAGGCGCCTCGATTTTGAAAAACTTTCTTCAAAATTTGAGGGTACTTTATATGAAGCCCCCCCAGAAATTTTTCGAAATTTTCTCAAAAACCGCTCCAAATTTTTTCTTTAAATTTCTTATAAGGATAAAGTAAAATACACTTATAAAAGTGGCATTGGTCTCATTTTCACGGTTAACACTGAAATTTGAAAATTTCAAAAGTTTCGATTTTTTTCGGCGTCTTCCTACAACTACAAAATTGAAGAAGATTTTTCTTCCAAATAAAATTTCTTCTCGAAAGTGTGTTGTATCATTAAAGTCTTGTACATTATTTTGAATATTATAGTTGTTTTCGCGGCAAATTGCACGCAATATTTGCAATTTTAAAAAATTACAAAAACAAGATTTTCTCAAAAGCGGCTCCATTTTTTCCCTTAAACGTCTGGCAGGGATAGTGCTAAATGACATTGATGCTATATGGCTCTATTCTTTTGTTGTTTCAAAATTTTTAAAATGTAATTTATTAACTTGTCTCGCACGTCAGTAATATTTAGATTAGTGGCGATTAGTTCACATTATTATACTTACGAGTACATGTACTTTAAATAATATCTAGTAAAGTTTCTCGAGAACTCAACCGTTTTCTGTTAAAATTAGCTCAAAATTCCGCATTTTCAGAAACGCTCAAACGCCATTTTCTCACAAACGGCTCCGTATTCTCTCTTCAAACTTTTGGAACGGATAGTGCTAATTGCACTCTTTTATATGACGTTAAGTTCAATTTGGTACCTATATAATTTGTTTTTTGCAAAATTACATAAATGTAATTTTTTCAAAGATATCTCACACCTTTATTATGCACATTTCCAGCAATTTGTAAACATTTTGTATTTGTGAGAGTAAGTGCTTCATACGACTTCAAATGAAGTTATTCGAAAAAGTTTTCAGTGAAAAAGAGCAATAAATTTATCATTTTTAGTAGTGCTTAAAAGTTTTTAAAAACGGCACCAAAGTTTTCAAAGAATATTGCCATTTAGGACGACGTTTTACTGTTCTTTAATATTTTAAAATTAATATTTCCGTTCTACCATTAGGAAATCGAAAAATTAAGAAAATGTCAAAAAATGTAGTTTGGGTGGCTATAGATGGCAACTGGCAGGAGTATGTGACAATTTCGAAAAGCTAGCCGAGACCGAAGGAAATAGACAACTAATACGGGAAAGTCTGTGCCATTCTGTAGCCATTATTTTCTATTCTTTTCCCACCCTTCGAGGCGGCCAGGACTGGGCAAAGCCGAGTCCCTTCAGCTTAACACGTTATGATGTCACAAGACGAGGGACGGGGCGCGGGGAAGTGAGCGCGCATGTGCGTTGAATGGGCTGGATGTGTGACGCGCGCAGAGATTACGGCCTTACAACTGTACAAGTAATTGAAACTCTTGCCGGCAGGCGCTCTCTGCACCACAACCTTCCGTGGAACTTCTGGGAAAGTCCGCTAGAGGTCATTGAGCAATTTCTAATCGCTACAAACATCCCGAGTAAAACATTCATTTACTTCAAAATTTCAGTATTTGAATACATCTTTTCCCAATTAATTAAGCACAATACTGAGAGTGGTCACATTCTTCTCCCACATTATTTAACTTTGTGATAACTTTTAATAAACTACGATCATTTAGAAAATGCTGATTTTAAGAATATGCATTATTATTATTATTATTATTATTATTATTATTATTATTATTATTATTATTATTATTATATTATTATTATTATTGTTATCGTCTCCTGTATTATTTCAGTAGTATACCTTTAGGTTCCGGCTCTCACACGCAACCAATCTTTATAGATGAGGGCTCTAAAGAAAGAGAATATCACGAAGACTTGACGAATTCCACTTTGACCTTAAAAATATGGATGATTTTTTTTAAAAAAACGCATCGAAATATTCATGTAAAATGCAACCCGCATCACATGTCAACCTACATCAGCAAATAACTCATAAACAAAGCGTTTTAGAGCCTTAAAAAGTATAATTTTGAGGCCAAAGGTCTCAAAGAAGCGTTTTTCACACCGTAATCTACAAGATGAGACATTCTCCGATCCATTCAATTAAATTTCGGTTCCACGCTTCAATACTATCAAGGCCACCTCAATATTTCAGCCCTTCCTGCTGGTAGCAATTTTTCTGGCGACACGCTTAGAAGGTTTAGATTCGACAATCTTTATTTACGCTTTCTGTTAACACCGGAGTTTGTGCAGTCTGACGAGGTTTATTTGCATAATCATTAATTCAAGATTTGCTCTCCAGCAACAACTAGAAGTACTATTATAGTTGCTTGATAACCTATACCTATGAAGATTGTTTCTTATGCGTGTAGTGAAACTATTCAATTAACGTTTTTTCACGGTCTATAAGTGCTGTGTACTTAATTGTGGAGGGATGTGGATGTTCAGTGAAGAGTGAAGACTGTGTTTGTGTTTACCTGTACCATATTTTCGTTATCATTCGATGAAATTTTCAAGTCAACGGGTTCAGACACGTTGCTTTCCTCAAAAGTAACAAGCTAATATTTTTGTGTCTATCACGAAAAAACCAAAACCTAAGTGATAAAGAATATTGAATAATTTCTTCAACTGTCGTTAAGTAGTGTTGGGAATTGTTCTAAGCAAATTCCCCAGTGACGATTGAATACATATTAGTGAAATTTCTTTACACATTAATTGCATTGTTTTTTTATTTTTATTGTAATTGGTTAGTACATTGCAAGTTACCTTTATAGATTTAAAAAAATAACACGTTTCGTTAACTACTTTCCCTCTAGAATGAAATAGAAGGATGGGGATGAGTGTGGGGTCTAACATGCGAGAGTTCTCGCACGGGTACGCAGAGGTAGTTGGGAAACACTTGTGCTATGGCACAACACACAGAACAAACTGTATTATGAGAGTAGCTAAAGAAAATAGCTTGAAATAATGGAAAACAAAATCAAAACGCGCTAGCCTACAATATTACGTGAATCAATTAAAAAAACAACTAAATTTAAAATTATAGAAAGAATAGTGCAAGTCACCCGACAACTACTGCAACGATCGCAGTCCAAAACGCAACGCTTTAAATGTTGGCGGTGGTATCTGGAAGTATGTACACCAACGCCCAGCTGCAAACTCATATTGATAATAATAAAACACGTCTGATATTAAACTCAAGGTGTCGGTTCGTTAAGATATTAAAAATGCAAACATCGTGTGAGCAACATTCCCATTACCGAAGTGTGCTTCCTAATGCCTACTAAATTGTTTCCAATGGTAACAAATGGTATTTAGTACTCAAAGGGTGAAAAACATTATTTTGATTATTGTTTTGGCTCGGAATTGCTTTCTTGAGGTTACATAAGGACGCAGAAAATAATTCAATACTTTTTAGTATACAAATAATTTTTCAATTTTCTCACCCCAGCAAGCTGGCACACTGACTCTCAAAACCCACTCGGTTCTTCATAACCCATCAAGGAAAGTTAAATAATATTTGCAATGAGTATGGTCTGTCTTGCCCGATCCGGTATTTTCGCACTACTTTACTTGAGCTCCCTCAAGAGTAAAAAACATTTTCTATTATTTGAACTATCAAGGAAAGTGAAAAGCTAACCTATCAAGGAAAGATTGAAAATTACTTAAAATTGTTTAAAGAAGTATGAATTGTTCCAAGATACATCTCTCTATAATGTTGAAAACGTTAATTGAAAATTTGTTTCAACATCAGTTGCATTGTTATTTGGTTTGAATTTCTGTAAGTACATTAGTAAGTTCCTCTCCTTTATGGAAAGGATAGACAAATGGCATAGGGAAAGGGTGGGATTTAACATGCGAGAGTTCTCGCAACGGGTACGCTAGTTGTTATTATTATTATTATTATATATTATTATTATTATTATTATTATTAATTATTATTGTAGCTCCATATCACTACAGATGTTATGAGTCGGCTGAGTATATAAATCTACTCCAGGTTGCAACCGAATACCTAAGGAGTAGATCTAGGGACTGTCGGT
>JAHLJT010005217.1:0-11633 GCA_031308135.1 Acheta domesticus | reverse complement strand
CCGAAATTTAAAAATAAATTGCTGACAAAGTTCTCGAGATGGCGGTAGGCCAGGCGCGATTACTATTGAGGCGGAAAGTAGGTGTGGATGAGGGAAAAACGACACGCTAATGCTCGCCGTTTTCCAGACGGTTTTGTTACGGTGTATTATCATTTTATTACGGCCCTCGGGCGGTACATGGACAGCTTCTCTAAACAAATCGTTTAGTTTCTGTAGCGTACTGACGACCGACAACTTGCCGCAAGCCAAATAAGTTAGGCTCCATGGTGATGGGAAATACGTCATTCTTGCCACATGACTCTTCCTACCCAACGGCCAAGGATAAAATAAAAGGGCAGGCTTGTAAAAACCGCGAGTTTGTCAAAAAGTTAGATTAAACATCCTCAACTGCCAAACCCATCACATACATATTAAAATAATTCAACCAAAATCAATTGTCGTGCTGACATCATATGTCGTTAGGACATATTCACACCTGAACGCAAATATGTCGTGATGACATGGATGGGAGGGAGTATGTGGCGGAGAAAGACGAACTCTTGGTTGGCTATTAACAGCGGTTTATTGTAAGCCCTGGTTTCAAGTACAATGTTACATCCTAACAGAGGCTACGCAGTCCAGCACTCAGTCGGTCGTTGCCATGAGGTGGGGGAGAGGTGGTAGGCAGCGGCAGCGGCAGCGGCGGCGCGGCAATGGCGGTAACAAAGGCAGATAGGCTGGCGGTGGGTCGCTTGGCTCAGCCTGGCGTCGATTCCCGACTTGGTCAACCCGAAGGCAACCGTGGAGTCGGGACGCCGGCGATCAGTACCATGCTCACGAAGAGCGGTAAACAAGCGACATCTCGGCGGCCGTACGCCGCCTTTATATACTGCCGGGTCAGTCCATCCCTGCGGCAGCGGGGGTGGCATTGCCCTCGTTGGGTCACTCACAGGGAGGCGGGGACGGGCGGTCAGCCCGCACATCTGGTAGCCATGCCGGCTCGACCCGGGCGAGTGAAAGCGGAAGCGTCCACGGCAGCGTCGCTTCACCACATCACCCCGCCCGTAAACAGCCGCGGGGGGGGGGGGGGATTTCGGAGACCCGACTGAGTACTGTACTATTCAATAAAAATTACATGCAATACACATGAACAAATATGGCATAGTTAGGCTCTTAAACACCGAGATAACAAAACATGATCAAAACGGTACCACAAAAAGACATAAAACACACAATAATGAAAAGGCATGGCACATTAAAAAAACACTTGACAAGAAGGCATAGTTCACAGATATGTACAACAAACACTTAAAGAAGGACAAAAATATGTAGCATCAAGAGATAGAAGATGAAACAGACACATAAAGAGGCATATCACTTGACTGAATAAAAGAAACGAATCTACACATGACATAAAACAATATTCTTTGGCTTTTTTGCAGATTTTGCATCAGTTCATGAGTCTATTAGTTTTTTTTGGCTTTACCTACTATTTTATTCACATTTTGCGCCACTATCTCTTGTACTTATAATTCACTGTCACTTTTCATACATAATCACTGTTGCACTTAAGTTTTCAGCACTAAAATATTTTCTTGTTCGTTCGCAACACAAAACTAATAACCATATACGGCTTCAACACTTGCACAAGGAGGCCTTTACTTTCCCTTAGCGCCAGGTCCTCGATTATTGCCTTGGTAAAGCCGTATGGATTAGGCGAAGGTTCTGTTAACCTGCGGGTGGTTCTGTCCATTGCGTTGTCGTTTGCGGCTTCGGCGGTGTTTGGCGGTCGGTCAGCCATCATCCGCCAGTCGTACACGCGCGCCTCCGGCTGCGGACGCAGACAGTGCGCATACGCCGTGCAAAGGGCGTATGAAGGCAGGTCCATCTCGCACGCGGCGGCCATCTCATCTGCAGGCGCGTTCGTGTTGCCCGACACTAGTGACTGCGTGCCCCACAGGCAGGGCCTGCGCTCGAACCCAGGAGTGCCCGGCACCAGCAACGGAAAGTTCATCTCGCATGTTGCGGCCAGCATCTCGCCCGCCAGCACGTTCGCGTCGCCCGTCACCAATGGCAGCAAGTCACGTAGGCAGCATTTGCGCTCGAACCGAGAAGTGTCCACGGCGCCATCAGGGCGCCACCGCGGGGCCTTCTCGCGCCTTCCACACACCAGCAAGTGGGCAGGATCCAATTCGGTGCCCACCGGCCGCAGATTCTGCGGAGGCGAGTAGCCAGGAGGCTCGTGATGAGCGTTGGCCTCACAGTATGCTGGGGCCAGCCACTCGGTCATGCCTCGCTGCTCCTCCGCCGCAACGCCGGCCTCCGGCTCCAGCAGCGACGACAATGGCGCCAATTCGCCACTTTGGAAAGTAGTAGGAAGGTTTGGGTACCAACTAGGATCTGAGACACTGGACTGAGATGCCGCTGCATAAGGCACAATTGAAGCAAATCCTTCTTTTGAGTGAGAAGTTACACTATGCAAAATACTGGATTCGTCAACACGTTCTAATATATCAATTTCTTTCTCTTTGAATCCCGGAATTTTGGAATTGGTAAGCAGCGCAACGCGAGGATCAGTTTTTGTAAATTGGTCTTAACTGTTCTACAAGGGGCAACTACGGGGGAATCGTCAACTGCATTAGACACCTCTACTAAATTTATAAAAAAATATTGGAAACCTCCTCATTAGGCGTACAGGCACATTTACCCTCTGTCCCGCCCACATTCATTCTTCTAACCTGAAACACATGAGCTTCCCCTTCGGGCGTACAAGCGCGTGTCTCCGCTGTCCCGCCCGCGTTCAATTACTAGTTCGAAAAACGTGAGTTTCCCTTCGGGCGTACAAGCGCGTGTCTCCGCTGTCCCGCCCGCGTTCAACTTACTAGCTCGAAAAACGTGAGTTTCCCCTTCGGGCGTACAAGCGCGTTATCTCCGCTGTCCCGCCCGCGTTCGTCTTACTAGCTCGAAAAACGTGAGTTTTCCTCTTCGGGCGTACAAGCGCGTGTCTCCGCTGTCCCGCCCGCGTTCATCTTACTAGCTCGAAAAACGTGAGTTTCCCTTCGGGCGTACAAGCGCGTTCTCCGCTGTCCCGCCCGCGTTCATCTTACTAGCTCGAAAAACGTGAGTTTCCCTTCGGGCGTACAAGCGCGTGTCTCCGCTGTCCCGCCCGCGTTCATCTTACTAGCTCGAAAAACGTGAGTTTCCCTTCGGGCGTACAAGCGCGTGTCTCCGCTGTCCCGCCCGCGTTCATCTTACTACGCTCGAAAAACGTGAGTTTCCTCTTCGGGCGTACAAGCGCGTGTCTCCGCTGTCCCGCCCGCGTTCTCTTACTAGCTCGAAAAACGTGAGTTTCCTCTCGGGCGTACAAGCGCGTTCTCCGCTGTCCCGCCCGCGTTCATCTTACTCGCTCGAAAAACGTGAGTTTCCTCTTCGGGCGTACAAGCGCGTGTCTCCGCATGTCCCGCCCGCGTTTATCTTACTAGCGCGAAAAACGTGAGTTTCCCTCTTCGGGCGTACAAGCGCGTATCTCCGCTGTCCCGCCCGCGTTCATCTTACTAGCTCGAAAAACGTGAGTTTTCCTCTCGGGCGTACAAGCGCGTATCTCCGCTGTCCCGCCCGCGTTAATCTTACTAGTTTGAGAAACGTGAGTTTCCTCTTCGGGCGTACAAGCGCGTATCTCCGCTGTCCCGCCCGCACACATCTCACTCGCGTTCATCTCGCCTATTTCGCTCTCTGTCAACGCCCCTAGCAGATCCAAATAACCCGTGTCCCGATGTCCTGCATCTATGTCTACTACCTTTGCCACATATTGATGTTCGCTCGGCTCGTCTACAAAAGAAATCAAATCGCCACACGGCGGTTTCCTAATTTCATTTGGTTCCGTCCGAGGAGCGAGAGTCGTCACGTGCCCCTCGCAAACCTGCATTGTCTTGTTTCGTAACGAAATACTACTTCCATACTTCACCATGAAATCTAAGCCAAGTATCCCTGCATAGTTGTAGTTCCTAATTCTACGACGAGCGTGTCATGCTCGTATGTGACTTGATCGATCACAAATGGCACAGCACTGACCTAGTATCTGAAGATTGTGCCCAGAAGCGCTTTTAATTGCCGAACGGTAATTTGAAATGGGAAGTTGACCGAAAGGAAAAAATTTTAGAATCGCATAAAGTAACCGCAGCTCCTGTGTCGACCAGAAATTGGTGCTGACGTCCTAAAATACCTACACTATTGTCATGCCGTCTGCCGTGTAACGGCTAATACTTCATCCCCGACCTCGTGGTCGGGATTTATCAGTTTCCCGAATTAACGTCCCGTTTTTGACAGTCTACCGTACAGTGGCCGGATCTTTACATTTACTACATATTATCGATGGGCATTTCCGTATGTTGTGGTCTGCCTGCCCGCAATTAAAACACTTTCGTTTCTTCTCCGGACAATCTCGCGAAAAATGGCCTGGTTTTCCGCAATGATAGCACACTCTCGCGCGAGTGGCTGTCGAGGAGGTGGCGGTGGTTGCTGTGCGAATCCCGGGCTCCGACCTCGGGGTGGATGCTGAATGGCAAAGAACTCTGAACCTGCACCGACGGCAATGCCGATGAGTAATCTCGGTTGCCCTCTCTTATTTACCATAAGAGGGAAAGGCGGAACTCTGCACCGGCACAGACGGTTGTGGCGGTATTGCCTGTTGCGAATACCCGTACGGCGAGTTGGGCGCATAGAAAGAATTTTGTACCGCCGACTGCGGCATTGTTGCCCACTGTGCGTACCCTTGCAGGGGTCGCCGCCAAGAGAGTTCAGCGAGTTGACTGTTCGTGTCGCAGACGCATAATTCCTAGCAATCGCTTCTTCTTGTTTTGCAAACGCTACTGCTTCTAGCATTGTTTTTGGATTACGCACCGAAACGAACCGACCTATTTCCTCTCTCAGACCTGCTAGAAACTGCGCTAATAATCTTTCCTCGAACATCGCCTTGGTTGCAGCTGCTTCGGGATTACTGTAGCAGCTTCGTAGCTGTCGTTCTAGTGTCGCGAGCCTGCTGGCGAACTCACTTATCGATTCCAAGTGCTTTTGATTACAGTCGTTAAACATTTTCTCTAAAGTTGGCCGTGATAATTTCGGGGAAAATCTATCTTTCATATACTTGCAAAAATCCGAGTAGGACGCCACTACGTACGCATTGTTCTCCGCAAATTCCGATGCAACACCAGCTAGACGTAAGCGGGCTACGCCTAGTGTTTGGGCCTCACTCCAGTTGCTAAAATTGCTAACTATTCGAAGACGCTCTAAAAAGGTTTCAATGCGGGTACCGTCCTCACCAGTGAACATTGGAACAAGACAGATTTGACCGGCTGATACGTTAGCTTGTACCGAAAGATTTTGTGATGTGGGGGTTCTGTCGCCTTCAATTGTAAATACGGGAGATACAAAATCCATGAGATTCGTGCCAAGCCCAGTTTCCCAGGGCAAGGGGAACTGCTGATTGCCTCGTTGCGACATGCTGCTGTTTAATCAATCCTGCGCGAAAAATTTTGAATACAAAATGAAGAAAAAAAAATTTGGATGGCCGTTACTTTACCCTAGTTCGCTTTCTCTCGCATTGCTACTGATGGCCTACTCATGGTGGGGTTCGAACCCGTGCTCCCTTTCGGGGCCCAGATTACCATCCCACGCTCCCTCCCTTTCGGTTCGAGCTCAAACCCCGCTGACGCTCTGATGACAATATGTCGTCCCCCACACCTGACGCCATATGTCGTGATGACATATATGTCGTCAGGACCCCACACCTGACGCCAATATGTCGTGATGACATGGATGGGAGGGAGTATGTGGCGGGAGAAAGACGAACTCTTGGTTGACTATTAACAGCGGTTTATTATAAGCCCTGGTTTCAAGTACAATGTTACATCCTAACAGAGGCTACGCAGTCCAGCACTCAGTCGGTCGTTGCCATGAGGGTGGGGGAGAGGTGGTAGGCAGCGGCAGCGGCAGCGGCGGCGGCGGCAATGGCGGTAACAAAGGCAGATAGGCTGGCGGTGGGTCGCTTGGCTCAGCCTGGCGTCGATTCCCGACTTGGTCAACCCGAAGGCAACCGTGGAGTCGGGACGCCGGCGATCAGTACCATGCTCACGAAGAGCGGTAAACAAAGCGACATCTCGGCGGCCGTACGCCGCCTTTATATACTGCCGGGTCAGTCCATCCCTGCGGCAGCGGGGGTGGCATTGCCCTCGGTTGGGTCACTCACAAGGAGGCGGGGGACGGGCGGTCAGCCCGCACATCTGGTAGCCATGCCGGCTCGACCCGGGCGAAGTGAAAGCGGAAGCGTCTACGGCAGCGTCGCTTCACCACAGCGAGTTGCATCAGTGCAACCTGGATGGCATGGAGCAAAATGGAAATTCAGTCACAGAATAAATTTCCACCACCTGAAGTGTTACCAGAGTTAAATGAACAGGGAAAAGAGTACAGGATACGAGGGTGAATGATCGTGATATAAATTACATTCCGCTTCCACCAGTCCGAAGAATGCTGATTATTTATTTATTTATTATTAAGCCAAAAATATTGATAAGCAAATTAAAGTGACCTAAGGTACACCTAGTGTTCAAGAAATTTGCGAGACCAACGCTACAGCAAGTACACCTTTGGAAACATATTTGCATCGAAAATGCTTTTGCCCGAAAGGTTGATGGACATCCCTGCCTGCCAACTAATGAGGTTTTCCAAAACTATAGATCAAATTATTAAGATTAAATCTATTTTATTGGAGAGCATATAAAATATTTAAATGTCCATTGAAAGGTAAAATAATGATAGTATAGAGATAAAATACCTCCGTGATTCCTGCCCATACAACTCAATTGACATTGAGTTTTGTATTCGTAATATTGCTTTCATATTTCGTTAATATAAAATTTGTTGTATGAAGAGTGATAGAACAGTGAATGGAAGACTCAGTATCAAAGTGTTGTTCCAGAACTCGAGAGTAACCGTTTCGATTCCCAGCGTGCGTGGAGATTTGTATCTATAATACATTGACATAAAATCCGCTAAAACGTAACATTCTATATTTGTACTGTCAATGTTATCCATAAATCAGCCAAATTTGCTTGCAAAACTTGCGAAGGTTGCAAAATGAGCAAGGCGAATATTTGAATTCTATTTTATGACACCAGATTGACGGAAATGTGGCCAAAGAGTATATAACCAAATTATTGATGTGTATAAAACATTATACTCTAATTTAATTTCAGAATTAATTAGTTGTCTATCGTTATGGTATAATACACAATCGATTGTTACCTTCGGATCAGTGGATGGAAAAAATAATAAATATTATGCCCTGATATAGAGTAAATGGTTTGATCGTTGTAATTTACAATTCCATCCTGCAAAGCCGCAATCAGGTTTACCCAACGAGCTAGATTACGTTTGCTTTATCTTGTTGACTGCTCTGGTGGTTGACCCTTGAGAAAAAGAAAGTGTATTGCTATGTAATTGTTGAATTAACAAATGAGACTCGACTGTGAAATGTATAGTAAATTACTCTTTTCTTTACAAATCGATTTTTGATAATAGATCGATTCTTTGGGCAAAATTACTTATTCTTTCTTTAATCCACAAATTAAGATACACTTGAAGTTGTAATGAACAAATCTTAGAGATGATTTCTGTATATGAAGTATTTTCATATAACGTTTTTTTATTTGGTATTACTGACTTTTTGAAACATTATTAGACCAATACTCGAAGAAGACTTAAACAATTGCTGAAATAACGCAATGTTTTAATACGAAGTTGGGATGCAACCATTAGGTAAGAACTGTCTGTATAAAGTTGGACATTTAAAACATAATATAAAATAAAATAGTATCCTGCCGATCCGGATAGCTGAGATCGCTAAAGCAGTAGTGCGGGGCGATCTCAGAGAGAAGGAATCGCGGATTCGAGTCCGCATCGGGCTGGGGAGTATTTGCGAATGTCCATAAGTTTGTGGCGTCCATTTACCCTTCATTATCATCATCAATCCATATTCCATACCCTCGGACTAGCAATCCTAGGGGATAAATATTGGATTCAGCGTAGAATGCTGACCCCCCAAAAGGAGTGTCTTACACTTGCCATGGAATAAATGCTACTGAACCACGGTAAGTGCAGGTGTATGCCGGCGTGGTTCTAACTTGTCAATTCGAGACCAAAAAAATTATTCCAGACATTTAACCATCTGAGGTTGCTGTTAATACTTTCCTCGTAAAATATTCGCAACCTCAGTTAACTTAGGTTAATTGGAAAATTTGAAGAGATAAACATTTTAATATATATTTGTCACAAACAATCTAAAATGTAAACTCTAGATAAAGGAGTTTAGATTCAGCATGCAGAACATTATTAGGTGTTTTCTATATTCCATTATTACACTCAACTTTATACTTTGTAGGTAATTGTTCTGTAATTGGTTTATTTCACGAAATGTTCCCTAACATTCACGAAAAAAACTAATATTCAGATATGGATATAAATAACACATGTAGAAGAGACACAGATTAGTAATTTGCCTCACTCTTCACACCAAATACTTCGTAAGTAGATGACAATTTTTTAGATTGGCTACATTTCATTCGGAACTCTTTGATAGTCTTTGCTTCGTTACCTATTGGCGACACCGACTCTACTGCTTGGGAAGTGTGATAATGCTACCAGAACAAACAAGCATGGTGATGAACCGCAGTAGCACGAAGACTGAAGTTAATAACCCTTCTCACCTGTTGAAAATTACGTGTGTTCCGATAAGGAAACAACGCGTAAGGTGAACGTCTGTTAACTCACGCACATATGGCCCCGGTACAGTGGGTCTGCGATGGCTAATTATAACAAAGGTAAATAGTAAGTGTTTATATAAACTTTACAGTTGTTGTGGAATATATTAACAAACGGTTCTGTAGATAACAATACCAATAATATGATGGAATGTATGCAATAAATATTGCTATATATGCAATAAATATTGGTATATATGCAATAAATATTGTTATGTATGCGAAGAGTTATAGTTTTAAACTATAATTGGTTTTCAAATTATTAAAAATTAAATTATGATGTGACAGTGGTAGTAATATCCTTTTTTGTAAAAAGCAATGGTTTTCGTAGTTCAGTGAACATACGCTTTTTGTTACGATATTCAAGAAAGTTCCTTAAATATTTTATTATTTTCACAAAGTTTTTTTTATCGCGAATTAGATAAGAAAATGTACTGAGAGTTACAATATATCTAAGTTCTCGTCTGAAACCTCCCTAACTCTAATACTTCTTAATTATCGCACAATTTTGAATCACTAGCTTCCTCGCGAATCACAAGAGAAAATAAAATGTACGAATATAGAGTTTTGAACAATGTCGGTAGTTCAAAAATAAAGGGTAATATTAAAGAAATTGTAGAGTTGTATTAAACGTTATTGTATTGTCACTATGTTACAATAATACTTACCCAGGCTTGCGTAATAGGAAAATATTCCCTTTCAGGAAGTCTTGGCTATAGGTGAGTCTTCGTGGCATCTTTCTTTTTGCACCTTTGTATCCAACAAAAGGTGTCATAAACACATGAGCAAGGGAAACCCCTTATGCATTTAGCGAATGTTTACGATGCGAGAAGCAGATGATTCATGTATTGCCTTGGTCAGTAACATAACCACCAACTTCCTTATCTTCTCTGTTTACCGCCCTCCATGTGACTCGGATAAAGTTCAATGCATGGTTAATGTCATGGGTTCACAAGAATAACTTGTCATGTCCACATTTCAGAAAAATATTTTATGTGCAACCAATAAATACATTTGCTATTCAGGCTAGTTCACTACACGAAGTGAATGTGTATTTTGAGCTTTGTGAAGGGGTATTTTGACCTCTCATTGTTCTTATAAAATAATTAACTAATGTGTAAATGCTGTTAGGCTAAAACCGACACTAGTTCAATTTGTCGCCACCACGTGGCAGCACCAAGTTTAGTGAATTTTACTTTACCGATTACGTCTTGAACAAATGGTCCGATTTTCGATCTGTAAACGGGCATTTGACTCCTGTTTATAATAGAATTTACGCTACGAAGCCCTTTTTCCAAAAAACAACTAGCAGAAGAACTCGATTTTTTAAATTTTTCTCGTACTTCCGGGAACAATTTCAAAAATGTGGGCTTATAGCGCGATGGCGACACGCTTCCAGAATCCAACGCCGTGTCAAACATGCAAATCGGATAAATAGGAGCGACGGTAAGTGAAATTTCGAAAAACACCTCACCCCACTCCCCCCCCTTCCCCTTCCACGCCGCCGGGACATCCGCCCCTTGTGGGCCGGGCGGCGCGGCGAAGCCGGCGACGGGCGAGCCGGCGCGGCGACGGGCTCTTGGCTGAACTTTCGGGGGCAGCAAGCCAGACACCCTGTCACTTCGTTGATGCTTCCGTCACTTCGCATCTCAAGATATTTTTAACCCAAATATGAAACTAGTGATGCTGTAATAGGGGCAAACGGTCTCGTATCATCTTTAATAGTAGTATAAAACTATTATCTTATTCACATATTCCATCTTCCTTCGAATACCATCATAAGAATGTCTGAGGTATCACTCAAAACACCGATCCCGCTTTGGTGCTGATTCAAAAAAAAATGAACTAATTGCGTAAATATCACCCATATTCCATCTCCTCACATCGTATTTTAGATATATTTTACTTCTAAGATCTTCCATTACCATTTCACTACCGGAAAGAACAAGCAGAGATAACGCAAGAGCTCTTTTATCCTACGATTCGATTTATCATTTCAAAACGGCGTTTGTCACCTTGATAGAATTCACCTGGTTATTCCCTTTTCAAGTAAAATAGCCGAATCGAATTTTTAAAACGTTTTCGTACTTTAGGACAAATTGCACATACTTTCTCATAGTAAGTATTCTAATTCTTTGGTCTGGGTCAGTTTTACCATCTTTCCCCATCTTCTGACATCTTGCTGACATCTATCGCCGCCCAAAATACATTTTTTGAACTTTTCTCATTTTTCAGCTTCTTAATGGTAGATACGAAATATTACTTTTAGGATATTAAAGAAGAGTAAAACTTCGTCCTATATAGGAATTTTCATTGATAAATTTGGAACCGCTCTTAAGAAAATGGCGTTTAAGCGTAAATGCGAAAATGGAAGCATCGGAATTTTCACAAGAATCTTTCGAGTTTTCGAACAACTTCATTTGGTGACATTTAAAGCACTTCTACTCACAAATGTAATAATGTATAAAATTTCTGGAAATGTGAACATTAATGGCGTGAGAGACACTTAAAAAATACATTTATTTATTTTTTGAAAAATCAAAAAAATACAGCCAAATTCATTTTATGTTAACTCAAAGAATGCAAGTAGCATTCGTACGAAAAGTTTGAAGAAGCAATTTGAGAAAATGGCGTTTGAGCATTTGTGAAAATTCGGAAGTTTCAGTTCATTTTCACAGAAAACATCTGAGTTGTCGAGGAACTTTTAAGACATAATGTAAAGCACATGTACTCGTAAATGTAATAGTAGGGAGTTTTTGCACCCTCGAACGTTACGTACTATCGATCTTCTGCTCATTCGCAGTGCAAGTTTCGCATCACTTTGGTGCATCTGCGCATGCG
>JAHLJT010005216.1:0-38380 GCA_031308135.1 Acheta domesticus | reverse complement strand
TTCCTAATAGTAGAACGGATATATTACTTTACGAATATTAAAAAAAACAGTAAAACCTCGCCCTAAATGGCAATTTTCTTTGATAAATTTGGAGCCATTTTTTAGAACAGCTATTTTTCCCTAAAAACTTTCGGGTTTATATATATATATATATATATATATATATATATATATATATATTAGCGTACGTATATATACTAGCGTACCCGTATATATAACGTATATATACTAGCGTACCCGTGCGAGAACTCTCGCATTTTAAACCCCATCTTTTCCCTATCCCTTTGTCTATACTTCCTATTAAGAAGGACCGTTGTTAATTAAACATGTTTATTTCTTTAAAAATGTATAAACGTAACATCTAATGAACATATAGAATATCAAAAAAAAGAATAATACAATTACGTTGGAAACAAATTATCAATAAAGGTTTATTCAGCATTATAGAGAAATATTTTTGGAAAAATTCATACTTCTTTAAAAACAACATTTGAAGAAATTATTTAATCCTCCTCGAGAGTTTCCTTTTCGCTTCCTTCGATTATCACAAATATATTACAAAAGGTATTTACTCTTGAGAAGGCCAAGTAAAGCAGTGCGAAAATACCAGATCGGGCAAGTACAACCCTACTCTTTGCAATATTTAACTTTCCTTGATTTGTTATGTGGAACAGATGGGGTTTTGGAGAGGCAGGGTGTCAGCTTGCTGAGCTGAGAAAATTGAAAAATTATTTCTATACTAAAAGGTATTGGATTATTATCTGCGTTGTAATGTACCTCAAGAAAAGCAATTCCGAGCCAAAAAATAAACACAGTAATATTTTCACCTTTGAGAACTAAATACCATTTGTTAACTTAGAAACAATTTAGTAGGCTTAGACTTCACTTCGATACATCGAAATGTTGTTCAATGTTTACATATTGAATATCTTAACGAATCAACACTTTGAGTTTTATATCAAACGTATTATTGACAACATGAGTTTGCAGCTCGACGTTGATAAACTTGCAGATACCGCCAATAATTAAATCACTGCGACGTTGACAGTGTCGAGTGACTTGGACTTGGGTTTTTATTTTTTGGCGTGTGGGGGTTTGTCTTCACGATGGAATATCACCCGGCTTTTCGTGTCCTATCTCGTCGTGTCATTAGAAGTCGCATGATCGCCAGTTCAACTCGATGCAGTTGCGATGAGGCGACTCCTAGCGGCACGACCGATAACGACGCGAAATACCGTGAGATATTCCATCGTGAAGACAGGCCCTTACACCTATCTCTCTCTCTCTCTCTCTCTCTCTCTCTCTCTATATATATATATATATATATATATATATATATATATATATATATTGAAACGAGTCGTGGATTTGACTCAGCACAATATTTATTAGAACAGGGGACAGGGACTCTTACCCGGGAATAAGCTCCGGATTCAATGACGTTCAACAATGGAAACTTACGGGTAAACATGAATTTTTATTGCTCGAATAACTACAATAAAAAATTAGTGATTCTTGTCGCTCACAAAAACATTTACTTTGTCCTTCCCTATTTTAAATCACATCCCATTTGTAAACTCTTCATTACCCTGGAATCTCACTCATTTGTTATAATTCCCACATCTGTGGGGCCTCGACTAAAGATCACTGTCTCCTGCTGCCTAGTTACCCTTCCTCCCAATATTCTTCCGGTCGATCTTACAGTACTCCAGTCCCTGAACCGCTCCGCTTCGCGTTCGCCCCTCCGCCGACGGGGCGACGCTTCGCGCCGCGCCGTCCGTGCTCGGACCTCCTCGGGTCGCAGGATGCCGACGCGGGGAGGGGGGGCCGGTTTCGCCGCCCTCCTTCGATGCTCCTCCACCGTCCCTGCACGACGCCGACTGCCGAGATCTTGTTGTCCACTGCCGTTGTAACGGACCCACCGTGCGTTGGCCGCTAATGCTTCTCACCTCCGCTGTCCGAAATAAGTTCTTTTCGTCTCCGTTTCACAACCGATTGTTAATGCTTTTCCTCTACATTCACCCGATGCCATACTGGTGTCCGCCCGCGTGCGTTACTTTATCAATGCCGAGTTCACCACTCTCAACATATTCCAATAATTAATCTCGCTCACTCCGCTGACGTCGTTGTTCACGCCTGTTCTCGAAGCTACAAATACCAAACACTGACGGATGGACTAAGGCACGGGGATCCACATTCAACCGCTCCTCCGCACTCGCCCACGTGGATATCTTTACGCGCCGATATTGTCTTTCATTCACTTCAGTAACATCCGACTCCGTCTTCACCCGACTCCGTCGGCATGCCAGACGCTGCCGCGCAGTTCAAACGTTCTTCATGCTCAGGAACGCATTGTTATCATTGTAATGATAACAATTCGTTTCAATATATATATATATATATATATATATATATATATGTGTGTGTGTGTGTGTGTGTATAATGTGAACTAATTGCCGCTAGTGTAAATATTAATGACCTGAGAGACAAGTCAAAAAATTATATTTGTATAATTATTGAAACAAAGCTCAAAAGAATTGGGCGATCTGACTTATGTCATCTCTTAGGGTACAGTTAGCAATATTCTCAAGAAAAGTTTTAAAAACATTACAGCCGTTTTTGAGAAAATCTTGTTTTTCTTATTTATATATATATATATATATATATATATATATATACACATATATTTATATAGTGGTGCGACAGAATGGCACAGACTTTCCAGTATCAGTTTTCTATTCCCTTTTCTCACTGCTAGTATTCGGACTTGACATGAGAACAAATCGCAACTAATCTAAATATTACCGATGTGAGAGACAAATCAAAAAAAACATTTTTGTAATTTTTGAAAAAGCAAAATAATAAAGTGATATGGCCATTATGTCATTTCATACAGTACATTTGGTACTATCCCTACCAAAAGTTTAAAGAAAACCTTTAGAGCCTTTTTTGAGAAAATCGTGTTTTTGGATTTTTTTAAAATTGAACATATTGCACACAATATTGTTCGATAGCACTGACATTTTCAAAAGAATGTACGTGATCTTAATAAAGAACTCACTATTTCAAATTTTATTTGAAAGGAAAATCCCCCTTTAATTTCTAGTTGTAGAAAGAAGTCGAAAAAATTCAAAAATTTGCAATTTCCGAAAATTCAGATTTAATCGTGAAACTAGGACCTATGCTACCTTAATAAGTGCATTTTACTCTATTCTTACAAGAAATTTAAAGAAAAAAATTAGATCCGTTTTTGAGAAAATTATGAAAATGTTTGGGAGTCTTAATATAAAGTACTCCCAAATTTTAAAAAAACAATTTTTCAATATCTTAAAGCTTTTACTCGGGTCAGAAGGATAGAAGATTCTTTCAATATCGAACAAATCCTACGCATAGTTTAGGCGCTGGTAGAATTCAGACACGGACGGACAAACGCAACAAGCCACTTTTTCGGTATCAGGGCCCCCAAAACATGTATATCCTTCTGTACCTCGAAATCGATTTTCCGTTGCATTACATAACTTTCTCTATTCTATGTATATGGAAAAGTAAAAATGGGTCCGTCTTTGAGAAAATGTTTGTTTTATTATTTTTTTAAATTGCACATATTGCACGTAATCTAGCGCAAAAACTTACGAACTTTACAAAAAGACGTAGATGACCTTAACGGAAGAACACTGTAGAAAACAAGACATGTGTTTGAAGGCAAAATCTCTATCTTCAATTTTTTAGTTGTAGGAAGACGCCAACATTTTTTGTTACAATTTTGCAATTTGTTTTTTGCACAAGTAATCTGAAGACAAAATTAGGAGCCGTTTTAGAGAAAAAATGAATATGTTCCTTCATGTAAAGTGCCTCCAAATCTTGAAGAAAGTTTTTCAAAATCACGGCGCCTGTATGGGAAAGAGATCGACCGAGGAAAGTAAAAGTTACCCTTCGTCTTTCGCTTATCGTCTCCAAACACCCATTTTCCAACTACTCTCTTGCCACGATGGCACTTACGGCGACCAAACTTTCTCTCATCTATCTCCACTTCCACTTCTTCTTCTTAAAAAGTCTAAGACTTGTTCCTTTCCAAGAATTATAACGAGTCTTTCCATCTTCTCCTTGGTCTACCAACTTCTCTTCTTCCCCTCGGCCTTTCGTCTCTAGCAATCCTCACGAATCTTTTCTCCTACATTCTCTCAATATGATCGTTCCATTCCTTTCTTCGGTCTGCTACCCATTCCGTAATTGGCTTAATTTTACACACTTCCCTAATATTTCTATTTCTTTCCTTATCCAGTAGAGTGTGATTTGTAATTTTACACAGAACTCTCATTTCAGCGACCTCAAGTTGTTGTTGGGTACGTTTTGTTTCGCTTCTTGTTTCTGCTGCATATGTTAGTATTGGCCTAATTATTGATTTATATATTCTAATCTTCGAGTCCTTTTTTAGATGTTCATTGTACCATATTGAGTAGTTGAGACAGCCAGCGATCCTATTACCCTTTATTATTTGCTCTTTGATTTCTTTCTCCACTTCCACTTCCGCCCCCCCTTTCTCTCTCTCTCTCTCTCTCTCTCTCTCTCTCTACGCATCTACCCCTCTCGCTCGCTCTACCAGCCGCTGTGACGCACGCCTCACGAGAGATACTCATCCAGTCGGACACGATTCTCTTGCTTACATTCATTCATAATAAATACACACGGTACATTCATGAACCAAACAAAGGTCGTTACTACTCGTTTTACCCGAATCCTACCCAACTGGCTTCTGGCGAACCACGACCCCTTCTGCACAGAACACTTCGGCGTGTGAAAAGTGGCCCCTTCTTCCACTCGAGATAATCGCACAACTCCTTTCGCTTGGCCGCACTCACACAGAGCGCGTGTGGGTCCGGCAGCAATAACATCACGTTCTTGCGCCCCCTCAAGCACAGCCAAGACCCCTTTCGGCGCAACGCGTAAAGAACCCACATTTATTTTCATGATCGTAGCTCCGACACTCAAAAACACAAATAACGGGACCTAACGGTTCTGATCAATTCTTGCCAAAGAATGTACTCATTTCATCATATTCAGAATTGAACTTGTGTATGAGTTCGGGAAAGGATCCACGAATTAAGTAAATGCACAGAATACACTCCCTTGCTGCACGTAACACAGTTTTAAACGAACGCAGTACTATTTGGTAATGGAGCCCCGTCAAGATACTAGGGTAAACTTTCCTCCCTAACTAATGACGTCCCGTGCGTGACAGTTAATAAACCATCATATTTTTTCCAGTAGTGTATATTTTACAAGTTATTTAAACCGCGTCTTTATTCTAAGAATGTATTAAAGAACGTTCATTGCCCTCTCCCCTCCCCACCGAAGGGTTCCCCTCAGAAACCCCGAATCACCCCTCGCCCCCACCACCTCGCATTTCTCGCCAGAGCGGCGCCAAGTGCTTGTTTCAGCGAGTTCCTTGAGTTGTACCGAGATCTCAACTTCAGCGGAATGGAAGGAACTGTTGTACTCCGCACGTCCATGCTGTACTATGTTATTGCGGAATTCGTGGAATTTAAATTATTGCGCTGTTATACGAGAGTATTTAATTTTTTTCTCTTGAGCAGTGAGACCCCCCACTTTATGGAAAATCGTCTTCAGCACTTTTGTAGCTGCGGCCACTAATTATTATTATTACTATTATTATTATTATTATTATTATTATTATAAAGCAATGTATTTGGATTCCTTAAAGACACTGTTTCATATCGTATTGTGTACCTGTCCCATAGTTTCAAAGTGTGGAAATATCATGTCAATTTTTCAAAGACGTAAAGTCAATAGAAGTGTCACGGCACCGTCTGTGTCAAAGCAAACAGCTGAGCCGAGTCCATTGCGTGACTGAGTAAAGAAAGAAAATAGTGTGATTCCTCTTTGAAAATCGTTATAGACTTGTGAAATAAATGTACTGGAAAATATATGGTATAATTCAGTATCAGCTCGAAATAGCTTATAAGAAAATATTTGTCGAAACGAAAATTGTTGTTGCAAACACGGAATAATTGTGTCCAAATCTCGGGGAATCTAACGCATATCTGGTAATGAGTGGAATGCTGTTTATCTGTTCACTAAGAGAAACTCGATTGTTCCTTGCACTCATGCGGCTCACCTCATCGCAGAAACAAGAAACTCAGAACTGTCACAATCTCTCTTATCGTAGCGAGAGCGAAGAAATCAGCGCACTTTCGCGAGAGAACAGGGCGAACACAACTCGCGCCCGCGAATGGAAAGGCGTCCGTTTTATGACCCAGACCTTAAGGCGAATTGACGCTTCGTGTGCCAGTTCATCCGCAGTGCCTCTGACCAGGAAGTCCTATGTTCGAGTCCTGACAGCGGCAGAATTTTCGACACTTGACAGCTAGGTCGATGTCTGGAGGAGAATTCTATCGGCCAGCTGCTCTGATAGCTAATTTTCCATGTTTTCTCTGTTCAACACCAGGCGAATGCCAGAGCAGTCTCCTAACAAACAGCCCACGGTCTGCGCACAATCTTCCGTTCCTCTTCTTTGTCCTACCTTCACTTCTTACACACTCACACACACACACGCACTAATATGCACTACACTCCCACACATGCCGGGAGCCCAGTCGGGAGCTGAGGGCTTGTCCCGGCTGGGGCGGCGCCTCGCTGATGAGAGGCGCATGGTTGGGGAATCCCCGCTAGGCGACGGTAGGTCGGCGCCGGATCTCGCCATCCAGCGGGGGACGATCCCCGCCACCTCCCGATGGAAAATTACGGGACTAATAACCTCGGTAATTGAATCACCAACAATCAATAAATCCAAGTTCATAACGAGGCTTCTAGCTAAGTGACGAACAGAAATCATCCATGAGCATGTCGAAACCATTTATGCCAAAATATGTTTTTATTCAATTTAAACACGTCATTCTCATTGGAACTACGAAGGAGAATGTCCTCTTTGGTACCACCTGTACATCTCTTGAGTTCACTGAAACATTGCAAGAAACAAAGAACTAGTGATGCTACAGAATGGCACAGGATTTCTCGTACTATTTAATCTCCTAATTGTTGGCCGGGCCCAGCTTTTCGGTCGCACCCTATTCTCTTTCCAGCTGCGGGCAATCGTCACTCAAACATAATTTTTTAAACTTGCTCAAATTTTCGGTTTCTTAATGGTAAAATGAAAACTAGTGGTGCTTCCAAAGCACATAGTTCCTCGCATTGTTCTTAAATCCTTCGCAATATTATACTACTATACAATCTGACCGACCTTTCCTCTTTCTCTTCCTTTAGCATTCATTATTTATATATTGAAATATTAATAATGATAGAGGTAGTCCGGTCATGAGAATTTTTTATTGAGCGGGTTCGATAGGCCGACTGTACATGATCTCGGCGATGCAATATTTACGCATGTAATTATTGATCTTTCTACATGTGATAGGGAAATCTCCTCGCTATTGCAGCAAATAATAATACTTCTGTAGAATAATATACCTCGCAGGGGGGAGGTCGTGGCTGCGTAGGTGAACACAATCTCTGGTGGAGAGTTGGATACGACCACCCGGACCTCTAGTTTCACGGCGACACTCACATCATTAGTTTCAAAGTGGAGGCAGTGAGCAGGCGATGCTAAGCTACTGGTTGACGGTTCAACCTGGCAACCCACCAGTTGGGCCCCTGCCGCGTCGACCTTATGGCAGGATGGGGTAAAGGAGACATAGGGTACTCTGGAATCCACAAATATAAGTCTGCCAGGACATTACCTACTGTCAGGTTGCCTTGGTTACGGTCCAACCCAGATCGATAGCCTGAAGGTGCAGGCAGTGAGAAGACGGGATGGGGGACCCGAGCCGTCCGGACCATAGTTCGGGTGGCCCCCAGTTGGGCTCTTGGCTTCGTCGTGGCAGTGGCCTAATACCAGGGCTTAGAGGAAGGACTTGGTGTCCCGGCGCATGTGAGTGGCACGTTGTCATACACTCAATTTTGACTCAGGCACTAGCCCGCATTGCTAGTAGCTCTGAGCTAGCAGAGCGGTCTTAGGCCCAGGCATTGTATGGGGAGGTTGCCGAGAAGGCCAACTGCGTTCCGGCGGGATCCGGATATTGGTCACAGGGGGTACTTGTTCCCCTGAGGGGGGTGTAGGTTAGAGGCTAACGCCTAGATACTCACCCCGGGGCTTGCCCCCTCATACAGTACAAGTACAAAGGGTGACAATAACGGCATGAACGTATACACATATATTGTAGAATAATATATACTATCTGTATTCTGCAAGAACCAACTTAAAATACAAACATCCCAGTTAATAAACAAAATCCAAAGCCACGAAACATTAACAAAACATTTTTCTAATCACTAATTGTTACTTTTGCAATTTATATTATTTCCCTCCCTGAATGCATGCATTGCCACTAATTTCTTTCAAATATTAAGTTAAAGGTTAATTTTAAACAAGACTTGATCTTCCTACATTATCTAAATTTTGAACAGAATTTTCCATTATTTACTTTCCTGTTGCATCTGCACCGCACCCTTGACCGGCGTTCCCAATTCGTTTCATCTCCATCTTGCTGTTTAATCTACACAGAATTGTCTATGTATTACATGCGCACTCATATGTTCGCATGTACTTCCGAAATCCCCTGATAATTCTCTTTAAAAAGGTCATTATCTATCACACTGCCATTCTCGTTCACAACTATCGCGTTAAAATTTTAAGATTTTTAATCCTCACGTAGCAATAACTTAGCAACAACATTCTCCCATCCAATCGCCATTTTAGTCCAAGCATCGTCCGTTACTTTGTTCATCTTTCCCGCTCTTCATTTGTCCCAGAGTCCTGCGCGAACTAGTACCCAAAGGCATTTCTTCTTACTTCAGACGCATGTCATTCGATTACGCGAACACTATTCATTTTTCTGATTGGTCATAATTATTTTACGAAATTGTTTTCGCCTCCCCCCACGGATTTACTCACGTGTCCTTACGTTTACTCAAAATATCCTAACAATTTATTCCAATAAACAAACGTTTTTGCCGCTCCGAGACACGATCTAAAATCCACACATTTAACTTTCTGGCATTAATGCCACTACTCAACGTAAGCGCGCATGGACAAACAAAGGCATAAACACGTAAATGTTTGATTGTCCATGTAAAAAAACAAATTCAGGACAAAGTATAACACATTCCACTCTAGATACATTAATTCCTTCCTCATTCATATTCAAAATCGCAAATTCAACACAGTGCTACCAAAGCATATACATTTTTGAATAATTTTTTATGCTCCGCAAAATCATACACCTACATAAAATAGCAAAAGTGTTTTCAACCAGCAAGTTATTTTGCCACTCCGTCACAGGAACACAGTCCCTCAGAGTCATCATCGTGCCGGCGCTGATGCCACTAAGCCACACGAGCGCAGGGAGCTGGGAAGATCGTTTTCGGGCGCGCGAATACATAACTTTCTCCTCATACGAACTATTTGCAAGACAAGAAAGTAATAATAATTTCGGAACTGTTAGGGATATGGAAGTTGATCGCATTGCACTTTTCATTTCCTGCACATTGGGGACATTTTTTACAATAGCACTGCGATAGTAGTTTCCTAGATTTGTAATCGTATCCTCTTTCAGGCTTCCAATTTTTTTCCTCCCAGCGTTACTCCTTTTCCTTCCCATTCTTGAACCACTTTCCTTAGGCCACACTTCAGCCACTTCGTCACATGATTCATACATTCTTCTTTAGTGATGTTTGTGTCTCCATACAGTGAAAGTTTTTGCAAATGTAAAAATGCTTTGGCATCCCCATCAGAAAGCACAGTGGTTTACCTAAATTTACTTACAGCTATAGAACTCTTCCACAATAGCTCAGCAGCTGCCACCTCCATAGAATTTGAGGAGCCAGTAAAATTACACTCACATTCACCAGATGACATGTGACTGTTCTGCCATTCAATGTTCTCTTTTTTATTATTTATGCATGCACTGCCATATTTTGAGAGGACATGAAAATCTATAACAAGACCTGTTACTATGTCAATCACTAAACCCAACCCGTATAATGAAGAATGTCCACGTTTATGCCATGTTCCGTCGTAGGAAACAGCAATGTCAATAATGCTATCTTCACCAATTTCAGAATCTATTTTCATATGTGCTTTTCGAACAGCACTACGTGATGCAGCTAACACTCCTCCTTTCAACTTTTCACTTGTAATGCACAAACTTTTAATGTGATCGCTTCAAGCAGACACACATACTTTGTAATCCAACAACCATTGAAAATTGTTCCATAGCAGCATGACCCTTTCCTATTTGCAGGAATCCTTCCACCACTTTACGATTTACATCAAAAGGTGGCCTAGATGAATTATTAGTTTCTACCCTTGGGCTACGTAACATTCATTAAATTTTGTTTCACAGTTAGAACACATAGTGTAACGTTTCTTTTCTTATTTCTCTTTATTTCCTTTCGTTTAATCTGGCCCCACGTTGTGGTGCCATTGCAACTGTTCGGGGCTACTATACACTTAATGTTCATGAGTAGACTGTATGAATGGACTGTAGTGATGAAATACAGTAGTCCCGAAACCCTTTGATAGCTCTTGGGATTGGCGCGGGAGTGCAGGATGCATACACGAGCAAATTTCCAGCACAAACAATATTTAATAAGTAAATGCACAGTATTAACGCAGTAAATGCACAAGAAGCACAGTATTAACATGAAATGTTCCCTTGGTGCATTAATACACCTGTCCAAGCATGGTATTCTAGTGACTCCGTGGACCGCCGTAGCTACCTTGCGCCGACCAGAAGCAGCCGCGAGTTACATAGTTCAACCAAAATTGCGGGCGCAAACCCACGCAAGAGCGACAGACACAATTAAAGCGTGCACTGCTACGATTAAACAATTTATGTGCGAGCCATATGCAGCTCATTTGCACGATTATACATTCTTTACACGCTACTGCGCGGAGCCCTGAACACACGCGACTATCTTGCACGGTGTCTTTATGCGAACTACCGAAGTCGGTTAAGCCGAATTCGGTTGGGGCAGAGACGTTAGGAAAGGTCTCTCACGCGCGGCAGAGGTGGGGATGGCGATGGCCAATTACCACTTGCCATTTGATCTGGATTTGCAATGATCTGGCGGTTTTTGTCCGTTGCTCCTCCAACGGACCGAGCTGTGGGGGCGAGATGGTCAGGCGGACACGTGCGAGCTGCCTCCCGTCCGTCCGTTGGAGAATTCGCGGAACAGCGGATGTGAGGGCGATACGTGATTTCACCGGCTCAACGGTCGCGATCTGCCGATTACGCAATTCAACTGTTCTGCCTTGCTTGTGAAATAAACGTATTTATTTCTGCTTTGCTGTGGGCCCGAACAGTAACCTTATTTGAACTGTAACTGTGTTCTTATTTATTTATTTACTGCTGATTCCTTCCCATACGTATACTTTCGCCCCAAAATATTGTTACAGAAAATTTATATCAAGCGGGTCGTGGCCGGTTCCATACGGAAAACCCATAAACTATAATTCAACTTTGTAGGACAGCCCGGTTCCTAACTACAAAACAATAAAACACATTTGTGTGAGAGAGCACAAACTCTGTTGGCAGTCTTGCCTCCCGACGTTTAATTTATTAAAATATATATAGATCCCTTAAACTACGTATGGTGGTACACTCAACAATTCCCGATCGGCATGAATTACACAAAGTAATCATCACACACAGAAATCGCAATAACCTGTAAACACAACAAAAAGACTAACACTCAAAGCACACAAATAATAATAACCATTTTATTATTTTTCTACTAGAAATTCCTTTCTCTATTCACTAGGGATGTACTTTCTCAAGTTCACCTTAACATCTCTATATTCTCTCATAACCAATGAAATGTGCCTGTTATTTAAACATTATGTATGACATTTGAAAGTTCTTTGATTTTTCTCGCGCTAACCGCCCGGCTCGCGTTCTCTCGCGCTAACCGCCCGGCTGTGGGGCCCGCCTCGAGTTCAGACCCCGGGCGGGGCTCAGGGGGGCGGCCAGCCGGCTAGCCGCAGGAGGGGCGGACGTAGGCGGGGGAGATACGGGCGGCGACGGCGTGATGGTGGTGGCAGCGGCGGTGACGGTGTGATGTCGACGTAACGTCATCGGTGTCGGCGGCGAGGGTAGCTGGTTGCAACCTGGCCGGGCGGCGGGAAAACCGCCCCATGCATCGGGGCGCGGGGAAACAATGATAAATTAATGTCTTAATTCATTAATTAATTGATTGATTGATCGTTGATTGATTTTTTAAGTGGGACGCACGAACTGTGGAGTTGGCGCCCCCATAACACACTGGTGTAGAATGGAACTCCCATAATTTGGCGGGAGTACCACAAAGAGTGCCCAGGTGGGCGGAAGTGGCAGGAACATGTCCGCGCCGACCAAAATGTGCTAACAACTTCCTCGCTACGAAGTAGAGAGAATGTAACGTAATGCTACCTGAAAAAAACTACGAATTTTGGGAGATAAAACTCTTATTTCAGGCCCTGGTAACGAATAAGTGGATAAAACCAGTTGCTTAATTTATAAACAAATCCTCTAACACGTGGTGTAGCCAGAAGCCATGTTCTGTGGCTCCTCGAAATCGAAAGGCAGTAAATCGTGTCGGTTCGTCCGTCTGTGAACAACGCTAGCGGCTAAACCGTTCAATCGATTGTCACCAAAATTTATATTCCCCAATTGATCTGATGTGGCAGCACCTTGAATTTGAAACCCATATTTTAATTTTCAGGTTACTTTCCACGAAGCCTCTTGGACATTTTTGAAATTTTAATAAAAGTGGCTCCATCGCTTTGGATTTTTTGTTGGATAGTGTGAATATTTAGAAAATTGCAAAAGTTCAAAATTTTTTCGAAGTATTCTTACAACCAAAATATGACAGATAGTGATTTTTCCTTTCACAAATTCTGTTCCTAAAGATAGATTATGAAATAAGGTCATTTACATTTTTTCGAAAATTTGAGTACTTTTCTCGTAATTTTGCGTCAAGATACGGGCGAGAAAGTATTCACTGCTTTAGCACCACTGGGTAATAAATCTCGTAGAAACCGGAAGAAGTTGTCCTGCCCACTTTCTCTGTCTCTTTTCCTCTTTCGCTTTCTCCCTCACTGTTTCCCCCCTCTCTCTCTCTCACTCTTCCCTTTCCTCTCTTTCCCTTCTTTCTTCCGCTCTCACTTTTCTTCTCTTCCTTTCACTTTTCTGTCTCTTTTCCCCTTCTCTTTCCCCGCTCTTTCTCTTCTCTCTCTTTCTCCCCTCTGGTTTTCCTCTCTTTCCACCATCTCCTTTTTTACCTCACCCTCTTCTATTTTCTTCTCTTTCCCTCTCTTTTTTCTCTCTTCATCTTGTTCCTCGACCTCGCCCCACGTCCAGCGGCAAGAACCGGCAACAATGAAGCTCAAGTGGATTGGGAATTGCATTTATTTCGCTCTTAACCGATGCTCCTTCTAGAGCTTGTGCTAAATGTTGCTGCTGCGCCATCTAGTGGAGTTACAATAACACTGAAAAACAAATTTTAAAATTTGGCGGATATCTAGAAATTGTTCTAAGATAAGTGAAACGTGCTGATTCAAAATATGCAAACTATTTGTCTCTATCACCCACCGTCTTTTAAATATACTTCTTCAACCAGTTATTCGTATTTCACTAGAACATTTTTTGTTACGTGGAGTACTAAATAACATGGAATTAGTTTAGAAAAGAGTTTAGTTAGTGAGATTAAATTACTTGGCACACATGCTATGTAGTAATATATATTTGAAAGTATAATATACACATAAAATCCACATACACTAAAAATACTTAATCTAAGGTGTATTTGGTTTGAATTTCTTAGCTGTAGATTTGCGTTTCTGCTGAACATTTGGCATGCCAAGCTGAAATGTTCAGCAGTACTCAGCTAATATTTCTGCACTCCACTGACCATTGTCAGTGGAGTGCCAAATCTCCATCACCGAGATTTTCTGATGAAAACCATGTTCGTCATTGACTAAACCTAGGTTTTCGGGGATGAAGTCAAGATGTGAGTCGAGGAGATGAATTTTGAGGGACGTGTAGATATCCAGCTTTTCGCAGGCAGTGATGCACTTCTACGCAATATTTACATAGCAGATTTACAATTTCCATGAAAATTAGCTATTGTTAATTTGAATGCCCTCCATACACTTTTTGAGTATCATTCAATAAATCTTGAAAATGGCTGTCAGCAACCTTCCTTTTCTGTGGTCTTGTGAACTCACCTTCTTTCACTTTCGCATAACTCAAATCTGGAAACTTGTTGCACAGTTATCAAAAAGCATACGTCGTTGTCTAGTGCCTTCATGAAATTTTTGGTTTTTATCGATTGATTGATTCATGTTTTTGGGCGCGTCAACTACTTAGTTCCCGTAAGTGTAGTGCGTGTTTTTTCTCGGGAGGAGGCGATTATCTTTTCGTCGCTGGATGGCGAGATGCGGCGCCAACTTACCGTTGACTAGCGGGGTTTTCCCCGCAACCAGGTATCTTCCACCAGCGGGGCACCGGCCCAGCCGGGACAAGCTGTAAGCTCCCGACCGGTCTCCCGACATGTGTGGTAGTGTACTGTATGTTAGTATGTGTGTGTAAGAGGAGACGATAGGACAAGGAAGAGGAAGGAAAGATCGCGCCCAGTCCGTTTGTTAGGGTACTGCTCCGGCATTCGCGTGGTGTTGATCGGAGAAACCACGGAAAATTACCGATCAGAGCAGCCGGCCACTAGAATTCTCCTCCAGACAGCGACTGAATTCGACCTAGCTGACAGGTTAGTGTCGAAAATCCTGCCACTGGCGGGACCTGAACCTAGAACCTCCCGGTCAGAGGGACTGCAGTGACATCAGGTTAATGCACTGAGCCATTTCTCCCGGTCGAAATTTTTTGTGATTCCCAGGTGACATGAGTATTTTCTCAGTCACACTTGTATCAAAGACATACGAATGACATTTTTATTTCCTAGCTGTAGTTTCGATAGGCCAATTTTTCTTTAGGTAGTGGCGCTTTATATCTCTACTGTCCTACTTGCAAATAAAACAGAAGCAGCTCTACTTCTTTTCTCCCCTCTGTCTTTCCCCCCCTTTCCACCATCTTTTTCCCTCGCCCTCTTCTATTTTCTTCTCTTTCCCCCTCTCTTCCTTTTTTTCTCTCTCCATCTTGCGCCGTCCGCTCCTCCTGCCCTCCTCGACTTGTCAGACGCTCCCATGAGAAGTGATGATTCTTAAATCACCAAAGATACACAATTTATACTTGTGTAGTATTTCAAATGAAGTGATAAGTGTTGATGCGTGCATCTTTGTTATTGCGTAAAAACGAAAACAAGAGAAGGCGAAAGAAACTGATGAGCACGCGAGTACTTGCACTACCAATGGACGCGCGAGTGACAGAATAATGAAAATAAAAAAGAATGAAACGAAAAATTAGTAATGCGATATCGAAACTGCTTTAATGTATTACCTTAAATATAAATATTTTCACAGACGCAGTTCAAAATATTGTGCGGCGCTTCGAGAAAATATACAAAAAACAAGGTGATAAAATAATTGATGAACGGTGTTCTGTGAATATTAATTTTTGTTGATATCTTAAAAACCTGACGTAACGTTGATGTCTTAAAAACCTGAGCAAAATGGTTTTCAGATTTGAAACCAACATGAAAAACTACATTGGAAAAAGTAGATATCGTGTCAGATATCTATAGCTTGTTTTTCAGTGAACTCTGCATACATTCTTCCCGCAAGTGCAAACAATACGTTGACGAAGTTTTATCGGATGAACAGTAAGGCAGCGCATTAAACAGGAACCAACAAACATTGATTTTTATCCATAAGATAAAGTACAAGTCCTATAGAAGTGTAAAAGACTTGCTGAAATGATTTAGAATCCTGTCATAATGAATTGTTAATTAATTCCTTGTCCGGGACACGTTGCCGCCATCCCCATCCGGATTGAAGCACAGGACTCAGCACGTTGCCAGCCCGTTGCCCTATAACATGTGTGCCAGTGACGAGCGGATTCTACCTCTCAAGCCCGGTGGATAATGTGGGTATGATTAGGAGCTATACCCACACGAAAAACGTTTGGTGTAATTTGGGGTGACAGAAATATTCCATGAATGTCAAATTCCAGAAATGAACAAAGCTTCTCGATATTGTGTCCACTCCAAACGTATATATTATACCAGATATACAGGAATATCGCCTCAACAGATATGCGATTTTAAATATTTATATCGATATGACCGACAAAATCGATTTGCAAAAATTGTTAAATGAGTTTATATAAAATTGTATTGCAATTATGTACAATTTATTATGTAAAATTGTATTGCAAAATTAAATGACTGAAGTTATATAAAATAGAAGGATTAACGATTTAATGATTAACATGACAACTAGTAACTAGTCGGGGAACCGAAAGCTCTCAGCCAAGGGTTTCAAGCGTTTTGTCAAACCCTTCCTGTTATCGTCAGTTAATCAGATATCTGCATCAGTCATTCTCTTGTTTATATACAGACCCAGTGAGGAGATAGGAGCATTGTCTGTGTATCATTAAGTTTAGTTAATAATATTGCGTGTAATTCCGAGAAACAGGAGAAGAAGAAGAAGGCGAGAAGACAAATATAGGTATTGTTATAGAAAATCATAAAATTAATTAAAAGTTTTATTGTTTGTTTAAGTCCAGAAACAATATTGTTTGAAGTTCTTTATAATTATCTTGAACCATTATGTAAATTTATTATGGTTTATGTCATTTTATTAATATATGTCATTTTATTAATGGAATGGTAAAAATCATCTCAATACCAAACTAGTGGTGCTTCCAACGCACATACTTTCTCGCTCTGCTTTTATACGGTCCTAATTGCTATTTCACTAATCCAAAAACCAGCAAAAGTGTACTATACCAGCAAACCATTTCGGTACCCAGACCCGACAAACGAAACTCAAATTCAACGAACCGGCACTTATACCACTACGTAACACCAACACCACCTCTGTCGAACAAAGCCATAAAAGAATAGAACCGACCGAAATGCTCAAATTTTACTTCAATCGCTTCATACAGATATATACTAGACAACTGGTCATTTGACATCTCATATGCTTCAGAAATCGAATAACAGAGTTGAAAAATTGTTTACAAATCCCAGTTAGGGAAAACACAGACAAGTCCTGTCTATTTATCTATATTGAATCTATTCGTGAGTAGTACTTCAAATGATTTTCAATAAAGTATCTACAATCTTCAATGTTTTTTTCCTGCAACATCACATTCATTAAATTAAAATTCCCCTCGGGGGATCGAACTCGGTACCTTCCTTATTGAAGAGCTCAACCCGAAGGTGCATTAACCAACCGCGCTACGAAACACACTTGCGGAACAACTGATTGTATTTCAGTCAAAACGTACTTGTATAAATTCTATCATTACGATGCCGGTAATTGTCAACATGCGGAAAACTTGTCTTTCAAAAAACATGACCAAGAAAGGCAGCGGTGAACTGTTTACTCCACATAATTTATCGGATGATCGGCATTTGGAAAATAACTACTGCGAGAAAGTATGTGCCATTCTATAGCACCACTAGTTTATTTATACATTTACCTTCCCTTCTTACACACGTGCAGAAAATTAAAAGAAAAAATTTGGAGCGGTTTTTGAGATATTTCTTTTTGTAAATTTGAATCGCAATTTACGCAAAAACTGTTCGTTTTTCCAAAAAATGGTACATGATTTTATTTGAAGTGCTTATTTTGTACAACCGACTTTGTCTGAGGCGAAAATCTCTATCTTCAATTTTGCCGTTTTTAAACAGTTTTTTGTAATTTTCGAAAAATAGGGCCTATCTCCGAAAATGATGCCTTCGTCATTCCCTTTAACGTTCTTTGCACTATTCAACAACAAATATAATCAAAAAATTTGGAGCCATTTTTTTTTAATTCATAAAATCTCAAAATGGGCTTCATGTAAAGTATCCTCAAATACTAAGATATTGGTTTCAAATTCAAGAGGCATTGAGACGAGTCAAAACCATCGGGGAATATCAATTTTGAAGAAAATCGACTGAACGGTTTAGGCGCTAGCGTTGACCACAGACGGACAGACGGACAGAATGCCGTCAATCGATTTTGAAGTATGAAGAATCAACAAATCATGGATTTTGACTACACCAGGAGATAGAGGATTTTTTTTGTCTTAATTTAGCAACAGATTTTATCCACTTTTCTGTCACCAGACCCCTGCTATAAGAGATTTTCAGGCGAAAATTCTCCGTTTTCCGCCGCACGATTACATAACTTTCTCTTCTTACGAAGAATTCGTAAGGCGAGAAAGTAAAATCCTTGTTGGTCACACCAAGAGTAGCTCCTTCCCTGAGTATGTCTCTGCATTTGCTGCTACGCGAGATCCATCCTCATCACCATCACCGGAGACGGGCAACGAGTCGCGAGGTGAGTACAAGATCCAGGCGAGGATCTGGACACTTTCCTCCGACTCGTTGCCTGGCGCCCAACCCCGGCACCCACATGACCCGGAAATGATCACCCGGATGTGTCATCGCAATATGCAACTCCTATGTTTCACGCTTGAAGTGCTTCTTTTATTATAATGCCGTAAATGCTACAGCTCAACTGAATGCTGTTCCTTACGTCCTTATATAGTCAGCCACGTGATCAATACAGTTTAAGGATGTGACCTGACGTCTGGCGACACGTCCATCCAAAGCATCGAAGGGATGTTGTGGAGACACGCTCACGGCGACAATGCTATGACGACGTGCTGCCGGGGAGAATAAATAACAAGAAAGTAACAAGCTGAGTTAGTGACAACCAGGAGGACTTCTCCTGACGATTAATGAATTAATCTGTCATTCAAGAGTTATAATATATTCGTTACAGTTATATCTTGAGTACTAATTTCTTCTCTGCAAGAAAGTAACGTTTTAATTATGAAGTGAAGCAGCACCGACATAAAGGTAACGCTCACCTCACATTAGGCTACCTTACTTACATAATGGGTGCAACTAAATCCTTCTCACCTGTCTGATCCCACTGCCATCTCGCGGTGCAAGATATATTTATTACCTCGTGACACATACTCACTGTCCTCCACATGACTAGTCGGTCGCATTCACAGAATAAACTAAGAGTTAACTCTTATCTTATCGAGAGCGCCACTGTCGACAGGAAGAGCGCCTCTTCTCTTGAACCAGCAATACTATTTGTGCCGATCATCTTTATTGGCAACACTTAAGTGAGAATTAAAAATTTAACTATTTTTATAAGTTCCTATAAAATTCATCAAGAATCATCTACATATCACATGAAGCTAAAGAAACTGCTTACCTTGACATATTTCTTTCTATTCATTTGTTAAGGAGTCACTCTATACTCTATTACTACTTCAAAAATCAAACAACAATCAAACAAAATTTATAGAAGTAGGTAACAAGGTGCTTCATATCATGAATTACACGAACAATTAGTATGGTACCATTATAAGGAATAATAATATAAACAATAATAAGTAGTAAAAGCTATTTATTTAACAGTTAAAACAGAAGTATAGTGCAAAAATATAAAGAGGTTACAAGCATCAAAGGAACAAACTAATGAAATATAATCTGTATCGTAACAATGTTCTTTGAGTACAGAATATCTTGTCCATATTCTACTGAGAAGCATATGCGTCACTTCAAGAGTTGAAGAAATTATTAATATTACTTTGTTATAAATTTATAATCCACATAGACGCAGAAACGGTGTTAAATGGTTTGAGACATATTAATAAATTAGAATTGATAATCCAGGTGATAGTGGCTACTACAAGCTATTATAAAGGGAGAAACGAGACCCTAATAAACAATTTTATATCCTACAGCCACTAGAAGAAATTTAATGGATGGCAATGTTGTTAGAGAATTTATTAACTTATTCCTTCTCGAGCTCTCTGAATCTCACGTTGATTTTAATAAACTGCTTCACCGCAGTAATGAAGAATCTTTGAAGTCCAAATTGTTTAGATCACCTCCACACTAACAGTTCCGGGTTAGAAATATAGTTCTCAATTTTCATCCATCTTTTCTTCGAAACGGAAATGAGACACAATTCTCAGTCGCCGAAGTAGAGACAATACAGAATTATCTGAGCAGCATCTACTACAAAAATTAAAAGTCCAAGATAATGGAATCTTTGCAATATATCTGTATTTATACATCATATTATAAAATAGCTCCTAGATGTAACCAGTTTACTATCACTCGGTAATCGGTTTAGGAAAACGTTCCGGAACTTTTTTGGCATTGGTTGTGCGTATGTTTATCGGGTAGCTGAAATTAGAATTTGACATTTTTCATCTCGAGAAATTACGACTTCACAAGAATAATTGCAAAAATCACTTGCTTAAATCTACACCATCGTGCAATTTATCAAAATAGCATTCACTTATACAAAATTATGATACAAAAAAGTCTCTATAACTTACTTATTTTATCTTCAGTATTTGGCCAGTATCAATTATTATTTTTTTATAGTTTTAAAAATTTTAATAATAATTTGTTATTATTTAACATTTTATACGCGAATGCATTCACAAACCTGTCAAGAAAAATTGAAGTCTCAGACGAAATAGTGTTAAAAAGTTAAAAGCATCATGTAAATTTTGTGAATAAATAACTGTTTTTATAATTTTATCACGTCAAACATTGAAAGCTAAGTAGATACGTGTAATGATATATGATTTTGCCAACAATACTTTTTACCGTGAGCCAAATTATTATGTAAAATAAAAACTTAAACTGAAATGGAAACTTAAAAAAGGAAACAAAAGGGTAAATCTGACACGTTTATAAATATTTCGTAAAATACATTTGTGTTTAAAAGACAAATAGAGAATCTCTATAGATATACAATGGTAAGGTTTCGCCGTACATCGTCAACTATTACGATTTCGTTTTTCAAAGAAAGTGATCTGTCATTGTTTTCTCCACGATCAATTACGTCACTCTTAGCAAATCGCTGACGTAGCCAAAAGATACACATGTCAAAATACAGACATTTCTCAAGGGGGTAATTCTGAAATTAAAATTCAAAACCCTCAAGAAACAGACAGAACCGATGATAAAAATCTTCTGGATTTTTTCTTGAATCGCGCCTTTTCCACATGAGGTGACTGCATTATTAAAACATTGCTGAGTGACAATATTGGATAATTGTAGAGTATGCTTAAATTTTAGGGAAAATAAAAACCTACTAGTGTATACAAACTTATGCAAAGCAACTTTGTATATCATGTACCTTGTAAAATGTAATGGAATATAAAGTAAAGACAATATAATTTATAATCATATTAATCCACTGTATTGCATACCAGGAAATTATAACGCTGTAATAATTGATGTACTATATAAGTGGTCGGAAATGACTTATGTTTAGAAGACATTTATACATGACATTAAAGGCAAAATTAAAATACATCCCAAAAATTTTAAGAGCGATTTTTCAGCAATAAGTAAATGCGCATTTATGTAGATCACTCCAAAAGTGCTTTATGATAGTAAAACATAATACCATCGTATTTCAAAATTTTCGTATTTTGAAAACACATTTCTTTGTTTCAGTGTTTTGAACAAACATTCAAATTGCACACATTAAAGGGATTGTGATGTAAAGTGAAAAATAGATTTTTGAAAATTTCAAACCAGTCAACACACACCAAGTCACTTTAAACACAAATATCTGTTCATTTAGCAGAAGCAAATAGTTGAAACGTAATTGCAATATTCTGGGCGTTTGTGATTTTCGTATTTTTCCCCACTGCAAACACTAATGGTAAAGCGACAGGAAAATGAAAGCATGTAAAGATAATTGTCAAGCCTTCTTCGTTTCGTTTAATTGTACATTTTATAAAATGATTTTAACCGCAAATGAGAAATTTTCAGTATTATGAATTCTGTTTCTCTTTTCTAGCTAGTTTGTATCACTATTTATTTAGAAAAAGAATCTTCATGAACCTTGATATATCAATAATAACAAGAAAATGAACAGCACATTGCACATAGTGCCTCCGATTTTGTTCTTAGTAGTGTACATCAGTGCAAGTTTATCCCGTTCAACCTAGCAAAACGTATACAAACATGAGTTAAGCATTAAAGATAGAGTTCGCCAAAGAATCCAATGCACCCGACTGACGTCACAGAGAAGGAAGACAAGGCCTGCTTCACTCAGGCCCCGAAGCGAAATTGTCACGTGATCAAGGTAGTCGGTGGTCGTTTGCTCCCGTGCATGTGGCGTTTCATGATTTGAGAGTGGCCGTGCAGCGTTTTGTGCGAGTTTTCAGCGTTCAAATCGAAATTCATATTGCTTATGTTCTTACGGTGTGTTATTAATTACCGCGCTTCATGTGGTTGTTGCTTTCAGCAGAGGTTATTATGTGCCGGGAGTTTTTGTATGTGCATGAAATAAACTAAGTTAGGTTAGTTTATTTCATGCACATACAAAACATAGGTTAGTTTATTTCATGCTAAAGTCGGAGATCTCACAGTGCCGGTAAAATTACACAAACGTCTTCAGGTGACGCATATATAGAATATCTATCCATCTTGTTATTAATGAATAATCGTTTTGTATTTTACAGAAAGTGTTTTGTGCAATTTGATTCCTTTTTATTTCAATCAAGAGCGGATTCGACCGAGAACCGTTTATACGTGATCAAGTGTGGGTCATAGGTGCATGTTTCCTATTATACGCTTTCAGTATTTACATTTTGTATATCCATGTTTCAATAAGTGAGATAAAAGTATTTGTGTCGTTTATGAACATTAAAAAGTACGTAAAGAACGAGTATCAATGTTACTTGTTTATGTAAATTTCAACTTGATATACTTACAGTTACGATATACAAACTAGATGTTTGCTTTGATTTGATTTATTTGGTCAAAAAACAGTGAAAAATGTGTCTGACGTATGGGAAAGATTATTTGCGCACATTTTCTTAAGTTACACAATCCCTTCCCAACATTTTAACTAGAAATACGATGGTTGAAAGACGAATAAAATATAAAAAGGATATAATAATAAAATTTTAAAAAGCGCGAAATTAACAATATTTGAAAAACTAGATGTTTCTTTCCCGAGTTATAGAAAACATACTTGCAACGGTAAACCAAATGCAGATGCGATTTTTCCGCATTGCTAACAAAATAGTAAGGTCCGATTAAATTAAGGTAATTGACAGTTCTGTGTGACGTCAGGACGCCTCTCCCGTTTCCATGGCAGCTGCCAACCAGAGAGACAAAACGTGACGTGTCAGGTCGCTCAGTTGCCACTGCCGAAACACGGGGAACATTGGAGCATCGCACAGCGACTTCCCTGCCGCCGCGCCGCCCGCGTTTCTGCCTGTGTTGCGCGCGCAATATGTACTGTGTTGTGATGAGTTGCGTTGAGGTTAGGCTTTTGTCGTATTTTTTACACTTTTACACGTATTTTTTGAAGTGTTTGTTTTCGTGTCCCGGTAACACGTGCCCAGTGGTTTGCGACCTGGCAACGTCGCTCCCCTCCACTCACAAATGTCAATCACCTTGATTTAATCGGACCTTAGCTCACCCTCAGCTCTATTCCTACCACTAAAAGCAAAAGGAGTCCTCAACAAAACGTGCGCGTAGTGAAACTACATTTACGTCCAGAAGTAAAACAAGGGGCCATCTCAGCATTTGCTCAATGAATCAGGGAAACTGGACAAAAACCTGATCGAGATGGGAGTCATTGACCCGGAAGCTGAAGTACATTACTTGTTACAGGCGTATTAAGTCTTTTTTTTAATTATACAATACAAATGTAAACTAATTCACTATACATTGTTGTTTTGTTAAAATAAACATTATTTTTGTTTTTGACGATCAGTATAGTCTCAAATTGTATAGAAGCAGTCATGCAGCAGAAAAGATATTACTCTCAACTTTTGTGAACTCACTTTATTCGTTTAATGTCATCTGGCAATGCGTTGTAAAGTAACGTTCATGTATGTAGATTTCTTGTACTGAGCTGCTGATATTACACTTGATGAACGTGATTTTTATGACTTGTGTTGTAATTATAAATATCAGTATTACATGAAAATATGTTCCAACAGTTAAATAAATCAGTTTTGACAAAGATTACAGATCGTAGATAAATAGGCAATGTTGATACATTGTACTGGCCTTGGAACATCCGCAAGGCCTGCTTGCGGATGATTGAAATATATCCATTGTAATTTCCTCAAAATCAATAATGATAGTTCATTTTGTAGATGTCTTAGTCAATTGTACATTGCCGAAAAGATGCACAGTTTGTAATCCAAATTTTCTCTACTTGCCTCTCAAAACAAACCACGTTCGGCGAGGCAGCCGAAGCCTGGAGGATTTTCGACTACCGTGATCACGTGACTCAAAACTATGACGTATGCTTCGGGGCCTGAGTAAAGCTGGCCTTGGAAGGAAGACAGCTACACTGAGTGCCGTGTCAAAAACATTGACTGCGTAACTTTTGGACAGGAAGTATCGGCACAAAACTGCATCTACATTTCCTGCAAGAAAGAACAAAGAAAGACAGTGAAACAAATTACTGAATCAGGCACAGCAACTTTCTCGAAATATACAACGCACCAATGCCAGCATTGGTTACGCGATGTTTTCTGAACACCGAAGTTAATCGTAGATGACAGCATAGCGCATGCGCAGTGTCTCCCTTATCGTGCGTCCGTTGCACATTTTCTCTCATCGAGTGTTCTGATATCTCGTGCAAACGCTCTATCTTGGGTTTTTGCGCTGTTTTTAAACAAAAAATTCTCGAGGAAAAAAAATTCTTAAAATTTTCGAGGTAACAAATAAATCATGAGTCTGGGGTCGTAACTTTCAATACAAAAGCAAAGATGATACAGCCAATTGGGTTTAAAACAGAAAAAAATATTTTAGGTGAGTAGTTAAATAATCGCGTCAATTCAAAATTGCGCCGTCAACTGTCACTTAGGCAGTGGGAGAGGGTAGCGACGGATCCCAGAGTGGTTTCTGCTCTTAATTGTTTAGGAAAGTAGCAAAAGCACCATTGTTTTAGAGGTTCTATTAAAATAACTATTATTAACCTTAAGTGTATAATGTTTCCTGGCACATCACACTGCTATGGTCCATCGTTCCGAGAGTGGCTGAATGTTTTACTACAAGAAATGGCAGAGTTCTTCCCCCGCTGGAAGACCAAACACATTGCCAAAACACACAAGCTCTAAGCACCCGACTGGTCTCAGGCTATGTGTAGCAGTGTAATGATATCAGTGTGTAGCTGACGGTGTACGAACAACATCTGTGGCCCATTAGCATAGTGTAGATCTCGGGCATTTGCCTGTACTGGTAGCAGGCACCACGGAAAAGTCCTCATCAGATCAGCTCGTCAACAGAACTCTCCCCCACACTGCAAGTGAAATCGATCTGCCTATGTAGCTAGAACGAAAGACAAACCCTAGTACAAACCGGACACAGTCGATGAGTCGCCTTTGAAATTTTGGTTCAGCGAAACGTCTGCCGGATAAATCAATTGAAAAATAATTAAGTCAAATTACAAAAAATTAAATCAAATTAGAAATAATTAAATCAACTTACTAATAATTAAATCAAATTGAAATATAATTAAATCAAAATGAAAATTATTAAATCAAATAGAAAATAATTAAATAACAATACAAATAATTAAATTAAATTAAAAATAATTAAATCAAATTAAAAATAATTAAATCAAATTAAAACACGCCTCCCGCGGTCATGAGTCGGTGGCCTCACCCCGGTGCAGTCCTGGCGGTGATTGTTGGCTCAGTGCTAAGTAACGAGGCAAATTAATTTATAGGAAACTAAAATAAAGTCCCCGGAGTCATTTGCGTCCTCCGCGGCGGCAACACGGCAGACGCGCTGGTCCACACACGAAGCACCCGTTGGCTCCGCATGCGCAGCGCCACCTCCACGAGGAAGGCCACGGCCGCCGCCAGCGCCCCCACGCCCAGGACGACGGCGGGCTCCACCAGCGCAGAGAGGCCCAGGGGGCGTGGCGCGGAGGTGCGGGCGGGGAAACACGACAAGCCATGGCGGAGATAGGGCGGGGCCACGACGAACCCATCCCCGATACCTCAATCTCATCCACACAACGCTGTGAACAAGAAACGTGACACCGTAAAGCTTCCACTCCATCCAAATACGAATGTAAAGTACAAAAAACTGAGAAGTCAAAAAAGTCTCGATCAACATATGGTTTACAGAACATAGATATAAAAACTGTCAGAAAGTTTCCATATGCAGTAGGGAACCAAGGAAGTTCGATAATCAAAAGATATATACGCTATCAACAGGAAGTTGTGAGGAACAAAGGAATTAAGCAGTTTAAAGACGCAACGAATTAAACTTGGCCGCCTTCAATAAAGGTCTCGCCGAGAATCATTGACCCCACTGCATCCTTACTCCGTTACCTCCAGCTACTCGTGTTTGGTACGTGCAAGATTAACATAGGCGTCAGCAGCGCCAAATTATTGGGGGAGCGATTTAATTCATAAGGTGCCGATTTCCCATTAATGAATCTCAAAAGAAGTGTTGGGGAAGCTCCGTTCCCATTGGTACTCTTATTCAAGAACAATATATTTATTTTATCCTTTAAGAGGCAAAGGTCAAAGAATACAAAAAACTTTAACAATTTCACAAAACTCTTGCAATGTTGTGAAAACACAAAATGAAAGGCACACACTGACCAAGCGATGCTACCTGACTAACACAGCAAGAAAAACCAAATTAATGTAACATTGCAGAATGTATTGACAGGTTACGAGGCACACATGGTTTGGATTTTCCAACCCAGATCACTCTCACAGCACCACAGCTCCTCCAAATTACACAGCTTGTCTAGTAGAGGGTCTCAAATGCAGATAGCAATAAAATGCCTTTCACCGCCGTGGATGCTTCACGCTCAAGGTCCACCATAGCTCCTTCCGCTTTGGCCCACACTCCACCAGCGATCTCTCCCGCTAACCGCCGGGCACTGGCCCCGCCCCGGGTTCAGACCCGGGCAGGGCGCAGGGGGGCGGCCAGCCGGCTAGCCGGGGAGGGGCGGACGTAGGCGGGGGGAGATACGGGCGGCGACGGTGACGGTGGTGATGTCGACGTGACGTCATCGGTGTCGGCGGCGAGGGTAGCTGATTGCAACCTGGCCGGGCGGCGGAAGAACCGCCACATGCATCGAGACGCGGGGAAACAATGATCAATTAATGTCTTAATTCATTCATTAATTGATTGATTGATTGTTGATTGATTTTTTTAAGTGGGACGCGCGAACTTTGGAGTTGGCGCCCCCATAACACAGGGGTGTAGCATGGAACTCCCATAATTTAGCGGGAGTACCACAAAGAATGCCCAGGTGGGCGGAAGTCGCAGGAACTTGTCCGCGCCGACCAAAATGTGCTAACACTCGGAGGCCCCTTGACATCTTCTCATCGTTGTAGTTCTGTTGTGTTTTGCTTGTGGCTAATAATATTTCTTGACATCTTAAAACAATCATTTTTGTTACTAATACTACAAGGAGAGTACTCGGTTTTTAGAAATCTAGCTTTTTGTGTAGGTAGTCGCACTTTCCATTTAAGGGGCCTGAAAGGCCCCCTATTTGTTTTGTGTCTTCTTTCACTTTTCGACACTATCTTTTTTGAGTTAGCAGATCTTAGTTATGTATCTGCCACAAGTGTGAATACGTTGTCTAAATTGTGCGGGAAGTCGCGACTTTCAAAAATTAATCTCACTTCAGTGAATATGAATGAAAACTTGTATTGAAAAGACCTTGATTATATACCGAAGGGTTTTGTTTTTGAGTAAAAGAAATGATCCGTTTTTCACAGCAACAATGAATATTTGTATTTTCGAAGACATTCGAATGTGCATACACTTTGATGACAAACGAAAGTCGGTGATCTTTCAGAACGTATATGAGGAATAAGCCTGTTAAATATGGCATAAAAATATTCTAGTGTTGTGATGTGGAGAACGGGTTTGCATTCAACAGCAGCGTATACTTAGGTAGGCAAAAGGACGAGCCCTTGGCGAAAGATTGGCTACAAATGTGAAAGAACGGACCCAACCCTTGAGGAATGGAGGATACAACATTTCTGTGGATATTTTTTTACGTCCTTACTCGCAGAGTTCCTGTTACAAAAAACTTACACTGCTAAGAATTTCATGTCAAAACACAAAAGAGATCCCAAATGAACTGAAAACATAAACATTTTTTTACTGTGTCTGATAATACTAATAATTTTCTCTGTCTTCCAAAGGAAAAGGAAATATATTTATTTACATGTCCATACATCACAATCAGCAATTTATTGATCTTGAAACATGAAACCATAAATGATCTTATTATATAATAAAACAAAGATTGGAGTAGATGTGATGGATCAGATGGCTGATGACTAGTATAAGTCAAGACCTCAAACATGCCGATAACCAATGCATCTCTCGTACAATGTAAAAGATATTGCAGCACTGATGCAATTAGCACTATTGCAGCACTGATGCAAAATCAAATTAACAATCCCAAAACACAGAAAAAGGACACTGAACCGCCTAAATGTTTTCGAAATTCACAAATGTGTATCCAGAGAAGCCAGCAATAGAATTTCCACAAGTAAACAGGAAATGTTAGTGATTTTTAATTAAATATTAATACAAATGAAAAGAAATATTTTGGGTTTATTACTATTTATATATAATTTCCTGTTCTTATTTATGGCCGCACAAATTGGGCTGAAAGAGTAAGTGTGTTTGTACAAAATGTGAAAGAAATATTTGAGAAGAACACTAAATATTTATTTGTTGGAATAATTGCAAATAAAAATAAATCGTAATCAAAGTCTTACTGTTGTAAACTACGTGAAGAAATAAAATACCATTATCATTAATTCTACTAAAATTTTCCTCACTTTTTCCGTCGCGCGTTGTAAATTTAGGAGGGGGCCTCAGAGGCCCCTTAAGTGTTTAAGTGTAATATTCTTCTTCGGTGCATAGACGGGTAAGTTATTTTATTAGGAAAGAGATTGGTTTTATATAGGAAGTGATAGCATATACTTCCCCATTGTCCCTCCCATCTATAACAGTTTGCGTTTCGCATATACATTAACAATGAATACACACAACGCTGTGAACAAATGAAATGATACCGAAAGTTTCCACTCCGTCCAAATATGACTGTACTGTAACATATCTCACCTCGAAGTTAGTATAAACATAGTACTCGTATTTGATGCAGCTTCAGTTGCCGATTTAACTGGCAAAATTTTTAATTCCATAAAAACAAAGATTTAGAAAAATGAAATGAATAGAGGTGTTCGAGAATATACTCTTTCTTTGAAAAACAAAAATAAGTTGGTGACTTCCATGAGAGGGCAAAAAGGAATTTTTGAAGTAGTTTTCTGAAGCGAAGTGCTGCGAATACATCAAAGACATCCTTTTCATTGGAATAACAAGTCCTGACGAATTCTCAGAACATGAACATTTAACTTGTGAAAGTAAGTTAGCTTTCATTACTGTTCCTCAAAATTTATAAACAATCTTGCACATGTTCCGTAAACATATTTACTACAAATTTACGTAATACCAAGTATTTAAAATATATAGTGTTTCGAAGAATATTAAACTATCTTTAATTATATTGCAAAAATTGTACTCGATTGCAAATGCCATAAGGCAAAAAAGAGATTATGAGTAGCGTTTCTGCTGCATGAGAGCAAGGACCAATGAAATTACATCTGAATGGGCAACGGTTACAGACTTTCAGATCTCTTGGCAAATCGACGGGCGAAGAAAATAAACGTTTATCTAATTTCCTCAGTTTTCACACAAGAGGTTTGCGGCGTTTAAACACGCTAAGAACGAGTCCGAGCTTAATAACAAATGTGTGATGCCGCTTTTCTCTTAACTATATTTTGGTGAAGCAGGTCATCCTTAAAATGTAACTGTGGAGAGGAAAAAAGTTAAAGTTGTCGCAAAAAAGGCTACAACATCTAAATGAGGTTTCGAGGAGCCAAAGAAATTAATCATTCGTAAAGACGCCACACCATTCAAATGGGGGTCCTCAAACAGCACGTGCTCGCTCGCCCTATTTCACGAAAAAATTACGCCAAAAAACTCAAATTTTCGAAAAATTGTATACGAGTTTATTTCAAAATCTATTTTTAAGTAACAGATATCATTAATAGAAAATATTTCACTTCTTAATTGCAGTTATAAAAGAGAGCGAAAAAATTTGGAAATTTTGCAATTTTCGAAAACTCAGGGTTTTAACGAACGTGCACCATTCTCTTAACCCGGCTGCGGTCCTCAAATTTACTCTTTCTCAAGATCCTTGGGTCCAAATGGACCCATATAATTTCTCTTGCAGATTATTTACTTTTCCAATGAACATATTTAGTATTTTTAATAGGAAGTTGAAGTTAGACACCGAAATGTTAATTTTATACATTTATATTATTTATAAGGTTTTGCAACAATTTAAAATAATGGTCCCTGAACATGCGTGATAGCAAAATAATGAAATGCTCATATAGAAATATTGCATTACACACATGTAGTACAAATGTGATTGACATGATTTTACCTGTAAAAGTTTTTTATTTAGTGAACCGAAAAGTAATTTTGTTATTAGTTTTGCAACACTCTCCATTTTCCCCTTTTTCGAATAGAATCTAAAAAAAACTTAATTTTGAAGATGGTGAATTTTGCATCCGATTTCTAGTTTTCGACTTCTATCGATGACGAAGTTTGTGGTAGGTGTGTTCTGCATTCAATAACGGCGTTACAAAAGATTCCCCAAGTTTCTATAAAATGTGTTATTTTTTATAACATTTTTATTAGCAATCCTAATTTGCTTTTGGGAAAATAACGTTTAAATTGGTGTAAGATGTTTATTTTGTCATAGAGAATCACAATAGTCCACAAAAAAGTATTTTTTCTATGAATAAGAACTAATCGTATCAACAGCTCCCTTTGTGGAATTTTAGATAATTGTTATGGAGTATCAGAACGATCGCACCATTTTCTTAAGCGGTACAAGAAATTAAAATTTTATTTGGGTCAAAATGGACCCGAGGACCACATCAGGGTTAAATGAACATAGCACTATCCAACATCAAAATTTAATAAAAAACGACCAAACCCAAGACATCAGTCATTGATCGGTGAATATCAATTTTGGAGAAAATCGTCTGAACGGTTTAGCTGCTAGCATAGTTCACGGACGGAGAGGCAGACATATTGCCATCATCCGATTTTTCAGTTTCACCGACCCACAAAACATGGATTCTGGCTACACCACTTGTTAGCGGATGTTTTTCTAAACTTAGCAAAGGGATGTGTCCATTTTTTCATTACCGGGACTCTGTAATAAGAGTTTCCTGCTGAAAATTCGCCGTTTCTCGCACAGAATTACATAAATGTCTCTCTACTGCGTAATCGATAGCGAGGAAGCTAAAAGGCTGAGGGGAGCAAAGGAAGTGTGAAGCGGTCTTGTACACGGCATGTCACATACGTGTAGCTGCAGACAACAAGGGAAATTAAAGAATCTTAACAACCTAAGCCATTGAAAAAAAATTGTCAGGAGCAAAAATAAATTAAATTCACAACGACGCTACGCCATCCAAAACTCTATGTGTAACAAAGGGAATGAAACGGTTATATAGACGCCATGTCACATACATGAGGCTGCAGACAACAAAGGAAATTAAAGAATCTTAAAAACCTGTGCCATTCAAATAAAATTGCGAGGAGCAAAAATAAATTAAATTCACAACGACGCTACGCCATCCAAAACTCTATGTGTAACAAAGGGAATGAAACGGTTATATAGACGCCATGTCACATACATGAGGCTGCAGACAACAAAGGAAATTAAAGAATCTTAACAACCTAAGCCATTGAAAAAAAATGGTCAGGAGCAAAAATAAATTAAATTCACAACGACGCTACGCCATCCAAAACTCTATGTGTAACAAAGGGAATGAAACTGTTATATAGACGCCATGTCACATACATGAGGCTGCAGACAACAAAGGAAATTAAAGAATCTTAAAAACCTGCGCCATTCAATAAAATTGCGAGGAGCAAAAATAAATTAAATTCACAACGACGCTACGCCATCCAAAAATCTATGTGTAACAAAGGGAATGAAACGGTTATATAGACGCCACGTCACATACATGAGGCTGCAGACAACAAAAGATATTAAACAATCTCAAAAACCCATGTCTTTCAAAGCAGGTGGTGAGGAGCAAAGTAAATTAAGTCATAACGACGCAACGCCATTCAAAAATGTCTCTGAGGAGCAAAGGAAACTAAGCGTTCTTATGGACGTCGTCACACACTCGTGACTGAGAGAACATAGGAAATACAGCTGAGAGTAAGACAAACGCTATTCACCTGTCAGTATGGGGCTCTAAGGAAATGCCTAACGTTGGAAAATGAGGGAAATAGAGTAATAAATAGGGCGCCAAGCCACCCACTTAAGGGTATTAGAACAAGGGAAACAGAAACTTCAATAAGACGCCGGAGTGCTAAAGCAGCGCGCCCCAATGGCCATAGATGCGCGCGTAAAAAGTTGTAGACAAAGGAACAGCCGCTAAAGTTCAGTCAAGAGGGTGCTCATGGAATACGTGTTCAGTCAATGAGCTACAGGAACCAATTTGCGTCACAATATATATATATATATATATATATATATATATATATATATATATATATATATATATATACACAGTCAAACCTGGATAAGTGAAAACTGGATAAGTGAGAAAACTCTATAAGTGAGAGTAATAGCCAGGACCCGTCATTTTAAGCTCCCAAAACCTCTATTAGCGAGAAACAGAAACCTCTGTAAGAGAGAGTCGTTTTTCCCTCATAGACCTCCGTAAGTGAGACTGCTACTTATCTATACCTCTATAAGCGACAGTCGAGCTTTATTTACAAATTTAACATGTGCTATTTTATGACTCATTCTTAACTTTCGTGGAACTTCCTACCATTGTTTTTGTATTCTCGTCAATATTGTTCCTATTCTATTTCGTGGAACTAAATACTTTATTGTTGTTATTTTATCGCATTCTTTTCAAATGGACACGTGTGCCTGTGTACCGTCCTGTTTGTCAGACTTACTCAGTTTATAGTTTTCAACTGCGAAGGATAGTTCTGTTCTGCATCATGTCAAAACGGAAAATTAAAGTACTGTCATTAAGTGATAAACTTAAAATAGTGAATGCGTTTGAATCCGGAAAATCGCGAAATGAAATTCAGAGGGAGTTTAATTTACCAGAATCCACCTATTATAAAATTATTAAATCAAAAGACTCTATAAAGTCTGAGTGCTCTGATGGACATGGAAATATTAAGAGGACTAGAGTTTCTGAATTCCCAATATCGAAAAGTGCCTTTTGGAATGGATAAAACAAACTCTCGATAAGAATATCCCCATAGATGGACTTTGTTGAAAGAAAAATCAAAAGAGTTTGCTACAAAACTGGGAATCCAGAACTTTTCTGCTAGCAACGGCTGGTTAGAGGGTTTTAAAAGGCGTCATGACATAGCTTTCAAAAAAGCAGCTGGAGAAAGTAAATCTGTGGACCAAGGTGTGTGCAACCAGTGGACTGAAGATCTGCCAAATCTTTTAGAAGGGTATGAACCAGACGATATTTACAACGTGGATGAAACTGCTTTGTTTTTAAGTGCCTTCCGGATAAAACATTTACGTTTAAAGGCGAAAAATGCCATGGAGGAAAACAAAGCAAGGAACGCCTTACACTTCTCCAGTGTGTAAACATGAGTGGTACGGACAAACTCCCACTTCTCATCATCGGGAAATCAAAGCGACCTAGATGTTTTATAGGTGTCAAGACTCTACCTGTTGATTATGCCAATAATACAAAGGCTTGGATGACCAAGATATTATTTAAAGATTGGTTGAAAAAAGTTGACAAACAAATGAAGATAAACCGAAAAAAAATTCTGCTATTCATTGACAACTGTGCTGCCCATACGGACTTACCAACACTTGCAAACGTAAAAGTAATGTTTTTCCTGCTAACACCACTAGTAAACTCCAACCATTAGATCAAGGCATCATTCACACTTTTAAACGCTTTTATCGCAGAGAAGTCGTTAAACATATTCTTACGAGTCTGGAAGAAAACAGTAGCCCTGACATTAACGTACTTCTAGCTATGAAATTTGCTAGAAAAGCATGGTACTTAGTCAGTGACGTTACTGTCAAAAACTGCTTCAAGAAAGCTGGGTTTTGGAAAAGTACAGATGAACAAGGCCTGCCAGAGGAAAATGACAAAGGGCTAACCATGATGCTGAAATTGGACCTAGCAACGAGGAATGGACTAAGCTTGTGTCTCACGAATCCAATATGTTAATGCCGAGCTTCGACGATTTCGTTCAAATTGACGACGACGTAACTACCGCTGGAGAACTAACCGACGACGATATCGTTAAGAATTGTGTGAACACCTGTATTGCTGGAAATGACAGTGAAGACGAGGCACAGATTCCGGAAACAGAAATAAAGATCATTCCAATGAAGCTAGCTTTGAATGCGTTGGAGACGGTGCATCAGTACTTTGAATACGCGGCGGTTGTTTGATCAAGCAATATTTGACAAAATTTATGAGTTAGAGAAAAATATTCAAAATACAAAAACAGAAACCCAAACGAAATTGACGGATTTTTTTGAGTGCAAATAAGTTCTAAATAAAATAAAATTACATAGTAGTACATGAATTTTTGTTTTGTTTTCGTAAGCATTTAAAAATATATACTTATGTACATAATATATGTTGTGCATGTCATGCACATAACTTTATCATAATAAATATTTACTACATTTGTACTTGCTGTGACTTGTTATTGCTGCGTACCCATATAAGAGAGAAACGCTACCCATGTACCTGCATTAGCGAGAAACTCGGGTTAGTGAGAAACCTCTATAAGCGAGAATGAGATTGTGCTCCCTTGAACTTTCGCTTATCCAGGTTTGACTGTATATATATATATATATATATATATAATATATATATATATATATAAGCTAATTACATTACAGTATTTGAGTAAACTCCTCAAGTGTGCGTGCGTGGAAAAAATACAGTTCCGTGCCTGACTGTTAGACCTCTTCCCGTGAACCAATCGAGATATACGAGGCGTTTTGGTCTAATGAAGGGGAACTGATAATTTGTTTTGGAAAAATTATGGAAAAGATGTGGAAGAGTTAAGAAAATCCCGGAAATTATTTACTTAATCATTTAAAACTACATTGAATTTAGTTGTAGATGATTTTTGTTGAAGAATTTTCGAACTAATTGAGAATGATCTTATATTAGGATTAGAGAATAATCTAAAAGAACAATTTACAGGTGATTTTTGTGTATTACACTGGCCGACATTTCAAACTTTTGAAAAATTACAGAAACAAAACTCACTGATTCTGACCAATTTTGGGTCGCTGAATACGAATATGTAAGCCGTTTTACTAGATTAGCTCGAATTTTTGTGTAACGCATAGTTGCCAAATTTACCGATATAGGCATAATGAGGTATCTTGACGGTACGGAGAATGAGCTGTTTGACTGCAAAAAGGGAATCAACTTCGTTTAGCACTTCAAAGACAATCAATTTTTAAAATCCTATAAATTAATTTATTAGATCTAAACAATTAAAAAACTATTAAGTTAGTTTACTAGCATTTAAAAACTGTACTTCAGCATTTACATACCAGAATAGTTAAGGTATAATGTTCACAGATGTATATAGACCATCACTTAGTTTTGGAAAACACTGTCTAAAAATACTTAAGCCTTCACCTACATTGTCTATTCCTTTTACGAAATTCATGAGGTCCAACGTAATGTGCAGATGCGGAAGCAGTACCTTGCCTGGATCGACCAGAGACTCATACTTGACGTTGTTGGTACCGGGCTTAAATTACTCTGGGGGGCTACTCCTTTCGTGACACAAAAACAAACCAAAGTGCTTCGTAAATACACCTTCCAGACAAATATATAATTTTGCAAATACTTTTAGATCTCCATAAATTTGCTAACCATGATCTTTGTATTTGATATGATTTAAAATGAGTGCGAGACCCTCGTAAGTCTCTTTCTTTGGAACAGTGTGCCACAGGAATGACGGCAGCTTATTTCCATTATGAAGCAAAACTGCTTTCAGACTGTACTTAGATGAATCTACAAAAGGACACCAATCAGATGGATTGTGTTGGATTCCTAACTCATTCATCAGGCCATCGATGTCCGTGCATACGCAAAGGGAATCTTTCATTCTGTAATATTCTGAAAAAGGCTCGTTCCTTTTCCTGTGATGAGTGTAAGTAGCTCGGGAGCCAGTAAACACTATTCATGGAGTCCAGCACCCAAGAATTGAGCTCTTTCGTAAGTTGTAAGTCTCTCGCTAAATCGTTCAATTCATGTTGAAGGATGAAATAAGTCTCATATTTAAATGGAAGGGATTATCAGATCATCAAATATTGAATTAGTGTCCTCATCGGTTCCCGTAGGTGCTGCAATATTGATAGTTTCCCAATCGTTCGGAAGAGTAGGTGCTGGTAAATTTTCTCCATGAAGCACTGATCTTATCACGGATAGCCAAGTTTGGATATTCGATGACACGCTGTTTCTTCTTGTTACTTCGTGCTGTGTTGGTCATACAGAAATAAGTCACTATAGAGATTCCGGAGTCTCCATATCATCGGAACAGCAAAAGGCAAACGTTTCTTGGTTCCTTTAAACCAGGCCGTCAGATACATCAGACAACGCAAAAGACGGGCCCACCTTTTATCCTGATCCTCAATCTTACAAACAATCAATATTATTTGAAACGAATTGTTATCACTAAGACGATAACAATGCGTTTCGAACCAATTTTGTACGTTTGAACTGCGCGGCAGAGGGTAGCCCGCCGCGGAGTCGGGGGGGCCAGAGCCGGTTCAACGTGAAGAACCAAGAGTCACGAATCGAGCAGGAGACCAGTGGAGCAATGGCGGAGAAAGAGAGTGGACGTAAGGTATCGTGTGGAAGGAAAAAACGAAATAGTGGCGGACAGAGTGGAACCAGAGTGGAGTTGTGGCGAAGATAGTGTGGGACCAAAGTGAACGCATTAGCGGAAAAGTGAAGTGAGACCGAGAGAGTGCAAGAAAGTAGTAAAGTGTTACAGACGGTTGAAACGCGTTGGATGATGAACACGTGGGACGGACACTGCCGTATAGAGGGAGGGAGATAGTATGCCAGTTTAAAACATTATCAAGCACCACTTAGGTGAACAGTTAATGACCATTACCATAAAGGTCGAGAACTGTATCGTAAAAGAACGAGAGAATAGCAGCTGGGGAGGACAACGCTCTGATACAATCAAAACGTTGGTTACGTTTCAAAGCAGACCCCGGCGGCCACGAGTGGGGTGAGAAGCGGGGCGGCGGCGTTCCTCTGCCGCCCTTCCGAGCACCTCCGAAGGAGGACGGAATTACCCGAAGGGCGAGGTGGCGCGGCCAGCTCGTCAGGCAAGAACGCATCGACAAGCAAGCCGGCGCGGCATTGCGGGGCTCCCCCTCCCGCGCTGGCTCTGCAGCGCTAGGTGCCAGCCGACGGCGGACGGACGAGTATTGAAACGGCACAAGTCAACGGGGTTTTCGTGAGTAAAAAGCGATCGGAAGGTTGGGAGAGTAGTGATTGACCAAGAGAAAACAGTGATCTTGATTTGACCCCCCCCTAAGTAATAAAACTAGTGTAAAGGAGTAAAGCCATAAGGCGATCGCAAAATTGTAAAAGGGATCAGATAAAGCACGGGAAAAACAGTAAATCTCCTGTGAGCGCCAAAAGCAACTGATTTTGTATAGCTATGGTTTTGTTCTGTTTTTTTGTAAAAAGAAAAGTTCGTTACCCCTAGTCTCCATTGTGTGAATGATTGGATCCGGAGCCATTCCCGAAAAGAATTCCTGCCCCCTCTTGTTTATTTATAAATTTTGTGAGAGTAATCAACAACTCGTTTCAATATATATATAGTATATATTATATATATACTATATATATGAAATACTATTTATTTCTCACTCGAGTAACATTGTGGACATGGTTACTTTGATGATAACTGAAGCTGCCCCTACAAAATGGTAAAAACTGGCTACTATTGCGTTATCAAAAATACTAGTAAACTAGAAAAACGGGGTCCATTTCGGAATGCAGACATCTGAAATTAATCGGAATCAGTGTTTTCCTTTTTGTAA
>JAHLJT010005215.1:0-14806 GCA_031308135.1 Acheta domesticus | reverse complement strand
AATTTATGAACATGTTCCATTGTTTCCACAAGCTCAAACTGCAGCATCAACTTCAGATTGAAGTCAGATGCGTCCTTGTTGTAGGATCTGCTAATGTTCACACATATGTTATTGCAGATCTAACATGTTGAAATATAGTTTGTTTCAAATATTTTATCAAACATGACAATATCGGACTATTTGATTTGACTGCTCTGTCAGTGATGATTTCACAAAATTCGAGCTTTTTCATTGCTGGTTATTTGCTATGGCTTGCACTCGGTGGTAGTTCGTGCTTACGTACTCAATTGAATAACCCGCAAATAAACGTTTAATACTTTCATTTGTTTGTAATATATTATATTTTCCATTTAATATTATTCAATGTTTCAATTGCTCAATTACAGCAATATAGATGTAAGAGATCATTCTGAAATCAAAGATCATCCGTTCAGTCCTTCACTGACGTCCATTACAAGTCAGACAGCGCACCGATGAATGATGTTAGGCTCTTCGGGATGTTTAACGTTGTGAAGAATGTGTCATCCAACTTGACGCGCGTCCCCCGTCAACATTGCAAGTTCCCGGTCTTACTCCGTGCATTTTAGTACTGCAACGATTTATAAAAAAATGCCTCAAGTTTACATCGCAGAGCTGTGGCTCGCAGACAGCAGGGGGCCGTATCTTAATTTTATGACTTTGCGCGTTATTGAAAGTACAGAAATTCAGTTAATTGTTGACGGCTTTTGAATACTTTTTTAGAATGTTTGGCAAACTTATTTCATTTTATGTTAGGTTTGTTTATTAAAATGTGCCTTCGATGAGTTCTGTGTATTTTGTGAAAGGTTGACTGTCTTGGGAAAGAGATTCTTCCTGAATATTGCCCTCTGTGTGTTCAGTGTGTGTGTGAGTGAAAAGTGGTTTTACGCGCAGTCATCGGCAGTGTTTATGCGAAGTAGTATGTGAGAGATCTCAAGCGACAGTTATTGTTTGTGAACATTTTGTTTGTGAAAACATTTGAAACATATCGTTGAGGTTTCATGTAACATTCTAACACTATTGTTGAATTTTGATGTAAAATACTATAAAATTAAATTGTTTCAAATTCAAGGGGTCTCGACGTCAGCCAGATTGATTGCGGAACATCAACTTTGGTGTAAGTCCTGCCTACGATTTCGCAGCTAGGGTTGTTCATGGACGGACAGACACCCAGATGGATTGCCGAAAAGTAATTTTTCGGCATGAAGGACAGACAAAATGTGATTCTAACTTCGCTACGTTTGAAAGAAAGTCTTTCGCTAAATAATTTTTTTATAGCTCATCAGCTCTTGTAGTTTGCTGACACTACAGGGAGAGTTTTTGTAGACCAATGAGCGATTGGACATTGAAGGACGAGTGGATGATCACCTCATCCCTTGACCCTACGTCGGGCGGGGGCGGTGCGTGGCCCATATGCTAAAGTGCTATTCCTGCATTCGCCCGGAAACAATCTGGAAACCAAGGAAATCACTGAACAGAGCAGTTGGCCTAAGAATTCAATTTCGGCAGCCGTCCCAAACTCACTGAAGCTAAACGCATCACACAAATTTGCAGCCTCTGGCAGGGCTCGGCTCCGCGATTTCCCAATCACTGGTTCCTGGAACCTTAACGCTCGCTGCTACCCGTGTTGGGGTGTTTTACATTGACGGGTAAGAAGTATCCATTTTTCCGGTATCGGACCAACAAAAGTGAATTTGTCTGTCAAAAATCCCAATTTTTCGTGGCAGCATTAAATACTTTCTCAGTATTATATTAATAAACGATAAAATGAAAACACTGTATTTCAATTTACAAAATGGTATCTAAAATAGGTCTTTAAAGCAATAACTCTCAACATTTGCAAAGTAAAGAAGAGAACAAAACGAAATAAGACTCCTCTCGTCTCTGTGCTCAGAAATATGTACGGCTCCCTTCGCTCTCACATGTATGTGCGTAAATCCTATTCTTCCGGTTTTCACCTAATTTGAATAATCAATATAATATTGACGCCTATCGTGCGCAAATATCGCGTATCAGCCTGCTTCCTTCTGAGATGTGCAGAGGCGAATCAAGTCGCTCTGCCGCGTCGCGCCGCGCCGGGAGGGCGGCCGCGAGTTCAATCCCCAGCCCGCACAGGCGGCGCTGACGAGCCGATCGTTACCGCGGGGTAGGACGGCCCCAAAGCAGCCCCCACCCCCTCCTCCCACCGCATTCTCGTCCCCGTCTCCGCCACCACCACCGCTTCCCCCCCCGCTCCCGCCCGCAACACCATTGCCCCGGTCCCATCTCCGCCCCCGACCCCGCTCCCGACCCAACCACTGCCCCCGCTGCCTCCGCCCCCACAGCCACCGCCGCCGCAACTGAAGGTTTCGCGCCCCATTAGCGATTCCGTCGGGGAAATCTCATTTCGCCTCCACGGAAACCGCGTCGACGCCATCACCCTCCCCTTAGCCGCCCCCGTCCTCCGCCTTCGCAGATGCAGTCATTGTCGCTTCCGACGCTGCCTCTGCCGGGGACAGGCGCACTGCGCTCAGCCGGATGAAGATTTTGCAAAGCTCTGGGATGCAAAACTCTGGTCCTCTTCTCGTTGCACTAAAAGAGCAACAGAATAAACAGCTTTTGTCGAAACATTCATTGATTCTTTATGAATTCCATCTCACTGCAGAAATGCATCTAGGCATATCAAAATTAACATTTTTAATTTCGTTTTTTGCTTCAAGATTCTTCGAACGAAGAACATACTTATCTATACTATCTCTTCGCAGAGGTTTAAGTCTGTTTTGTGACTGATAGTGTCCTGTCTGAATGACAATATACTCTGTTTATTGGCAACTGCAGAAAAATGAACGACAGCAATATTTTGTTCCCTATGATTCGTTACTGTGTTTCAATGATGCAGGAGGCAAATGGGAAACCGGAATGAACTGACAGATGTGTTGTAGAGATAGTGAGTTTTTCGGTTTAATCTTCTTGTGTAAAGATGTGACAGCTTTAAAGTTTCTTTCTCAAGAAATGAGTTGCGTTTCCGTTTCTTCTATAGGATGGTCAAGAAGAAGTTGAGGAGTTTTTCGCAACAGCTCAGAATTCAGAATGGCTACTCGCGCGGGAATTCGTTATATTCACAACTGATGTGAAGTACCATTAGTTCGGAATTCAAACCAAGACGAATCGGTGATAACCTAGTACTGCGTTGGATTGTTTCGTCATTTCTTCACTGATTGTGGAGCAATACATTTAAAAGTGAAGTGAAAATTATTTATTATAATTTCACCGAATGTTATGCAATGCTACGCGAAAAAACTCGTATTTTAACTCTTATTAATATGACTTTGGAGTCCTACTGTGGCAGCAATTTCGAGACTAGCTAGATAGCTATGTGGAATTCAGGCGTTGTCTGGAGGAGATTTCACACTGCCGGCTGCACTGATTAGTTTTCCGTGGTTTCTGCGGTCAACATCAGTTGAATGCGGGAGCAGTGCCCTAGCAAATGGGACACATCTGCCGCGATCTTTACTTCTTCTTCCTTGTCCTATCCTCGCCCCTAATTACACTCACTTACACTTACATACAATACACTACCACACATGTCGGGATATCAGTTGGGAGCTTAGAGCGTGTCCCGGTTGGGGCGGTGTCTTGCTGGTAGGAGATACCTGCTTGGGGGAACACCCGCCAGCGGACGTGCACATCGGCGCCAGATCTCACCTACCACCAGCAGGGGAGGATCACCATTGACTTATTGGTTCTGATGTTGGGAGAGGAGTTTCAGGACATTCAAATTTTCTTTTCTGATAATTTTCTAAAATATTGACATTCGTCAGTACGGATATCTGCACGGTGCGTCCTTTGCGGTTTCTACATTTCGGAGGATCTTCTTACTGAGGCAATTTACCGAGTAATAATTCTCGGCACAATGTATACAAGAGATTTGGTTGTAACAATTGTTTTTAGTCTGTCCAATGTCTAGGCAACGGAGGCACTGAATTATTCCTTTTGTTTTTTGTCTTCTTTAAACTTTAACTTTTAAGTTGCAGATTTGATTAATTCGGAGAATTAATTCAATTGATTGTTGACCTAAAAATCTGCAGCTACCACTGGGATGGGCTCATTCTTTTATCTAACCTGGTGTGGTGACACTATTGAGGAAAGAGTATTGTTCCTTCAGGTCCTTATATAATTCCTCTTGAGTGATGGAGGGAAGAATGTTTTTCAAAACCACGAAAAACTTTTTGTTGGTTGGGTCCTTATACGTATGAAATTGTTTTTCAATTTTTACAAAATTCTGATGTGCGTTTCTGAAGTCTTCTATTTTTTGGAAGTTAACTTTGGCTTGGTTATTGTTATATGTTACGGCTCACAGAAAAACTGCATTCCATACACCATGTGTGCAACGGAGGGACAGAAAGAGGAATTTTGTTCGAGAACAGCTTACTTTACCAAGGACTCACGAAATGCATGTTTTGAACCAAGAAATCTATCAGCAAATTAAAATAAATTCTCCAGACATAAATAATGTATTCAATACATATAAGAATTGAGTGCACTTGTTTATTTTCAATAACACCTGAAGTCCATAAAATTAAGTTAGCAGTTAGTGTCAGACGAAAACAAAGAATTGGTCCTAGGGACTATATAAGGGAAAGGAGACTGTTAATAACCCCACCGTTTTACAATGGCGTTGTCTCTGGTGGCGGGGTGACGAACTGCGTGGAGAGGCGACTTCGTCATGGCACTCATGCCACGCACTCCTGCTCGTGGCATCGAGCTTGATACCTTGAGACCTTGACAACACTGCGATAAAGTACAAGAAAGGGGGAAGCGCAGACTTGAAATCCGCCCTGCTGAGCAGTGACCTCCGGCCTGGTCGACGGGCCGCGCTGCGCCGCGCCGCCTACAGCGCGTGCGGCGGGCCCGCGCCGCGCCGCGCCGGCCGTTCAGTGCCCCTTGGCCTCGCGTCCGCATCTGCGACGACGCCCTCGTCGCCTTCCGGCGCGGAGCAGCGGACCGGCAGTGCGCTTCCCTTGCTCCCAGCCCGCTCGCCGCTGCCCGCGCCTTCGCGTGCGCGTGTGCGCCTCTCCATCTCTTTTCTCTTCCCTGTCGCGCCTTGCTTCGCTGCTCTCTTTGTCTTCTACAGGCCCCGTATTAGATCCTCGTAAATTCCGCTCCCCTTCCCCGTTTCTTCCTGCATATCTAATTTTTCAGTTTGTGCGCCTCTTTTCGTTCTACGTCCGTCCTTCCAGATGCTGTTTCGTTTCCCGAATAGCTCTTCGGCATTTGGGTTCATTGTTTTTTGTGAGTGTCTCTCTCTCTCTCTCTCCCCTTCGAGCGAGCAGCGCGTGCGTCAACGCACGTATTCCAGCGCTGCTCTCTCGCTCCGCCTGCCGTCGTCTCCCTCGGCGGCTGCGGCTCCCCCCGCCGACGGATGTGCTCCTCGCCCCCCTCCCCCGGGCACGCAGTCAACCCATCGCCGTGTCAGCCGGCCTTCCTGCCGGTCTCGTATGTGCGTGCGTGCATGTGTGCGTACCAATGCGCGCAACCGAAGGAGACAGACAGAGAGAGAGAGAGAGAGGAAAACGGAGAGGAAAGGTGCGCGCGCATGTTTCTGCTTTGTTCGTTCTCTCCTGCGTTCCATCTTTCTCTTTCGCGTGCTCTCGCCCTCGCCCTGTCCTCGCGAGAGAGTACGTTGCCCCTCCACCCAGTGTCACCATTGCCTTCGGTGCCATAAACGCCACCGCAGACACTGACTCCAATATACCCCAACACCATCATTATAACTTCATTAATTTTCCACATCACCCCATCCCATCATTATAATCGCTACGACGCTCACCGTTGACTTAATTATTATTTAATCCGGCCTTAGCCGCGGGAAAAGTGTTCTCTCAGCCGCTTTCCCCCACGTCTCTTCTTTTGCCTTCGTTTTTAACCCTCGATCTTCGTCCCGATTCCCAACCCCCACGCATAGCCTCAGCGATCTCTATTATGTTGCTGCGTAACGATCAGCACCTGGAATAAGTCCTACCAATAAAAGTCACAAGCACCATCTTCAGCAATGTGTATAATTCCCACCGCGAGCTCCATTCCGCCAACATTTATTCCCATCAGCCCCGCTATGAATTCCCATAGCTTTCAGACAATTTCTCCTCCACTTGGGGGTGCGCAGCCTAAAAAGCGGCCATTTCTGGGTTTCCTTTTCCATTAAACTTGTTTTTACCTGAGGCATATTTTACTCGTAAATAACAAAAGCGTATTATAAGGACAATGAAATGGTAACTTTATTGATACACTCAATAAATGCAATTAATTGAACCATTTGCATTGTTCCGACATGGCTTCGGAAGCATCTTCCCCAAATGCAAAACCTTTCCCAAATTATCCGCCTAGAAAAGGGGGAAAATCAGGGTTTTAATAAAATTTTTGGAAATAAAATGCTATATTAGTAAGGCTATGGGGTGCCTTTCAACATTTTCAGAGCGCCATGGCTCCCTAGAGGAGCTCCTCAGCCCCTTTGGGCATGCCCCTGCTCCTCCAATAGAAACGCTTACATCAGTTATCAGCGCGATCCTGTTCACCACGATGTCACGCAGGTGCTCTACTTTCCCCATCCCCATCCCCATCCCCATCCCCATCGCCACGGGTATCACCCACGGGGCCAGCGGGCGGGCTTCGGGGGCCGTTATTAGGGAGGGCGCTGTTTATTCAAATGAGGCGCGTGTGGGACAGCGCGACCGCGGCGCCGGGTGCGGAGCGGGTGGCGGGGGCCAGGGGAGGGCCGCGTGCGTGCGGGCGAGCGCGTGCGACGGCCCGGCCGCGGGTGCGCGCCTTCCCATCCCGGGGCTGGCGTCGCGTCTTCCCGGGCCGCCGCGCCGCCGCCGCCGCCGCCGCCGCCGCCGCCGCCGCCGCCGCCGCCGCCGCCGCTAGCCTTCCAGCCGGCCGTGAACTTGGCACGTCAAGGCTAAGCCTTCCGTTGGCATCCCTGGACATAATGGCCGTTCCTCAGCTACGGCCGCGGACGCCACCCGCTGCCGGACGCCGCTGCCGCCGTCACCTCGAGCCTTTTAGTCGCGCGGGAGGGAATTTCGTTCAACCCTTAATAATGGACATTACATAACCTTATTAGTGGCCGTATCATGGAACTAGTCTGTATTTCTGACTCACTCTTGTTCCCACTGATAGGCTCAGTTGACTGTTGCTAGCTTGTTGGTCTTGAGTAGGTGGAGCGTGTTCCTACGAGCATCTTATCTCAAGGGTAGTGAGACCGAATCTCAACTTCGCATTGATGTGCTTTTCGTTATCTTCATTGGATCGTTGGATAATGGATCACAGAGATCAGTGCTAAGTTTATGTGATTAAAACATAATTCCCTGCGTCCCCGCTACTCTCTCGTTAAGTTCGAGCCACCGGAGATAGATACCCGTCGGTTTCTCCGATCCAAACGGGCACGGGCGATCTTCCCTTCCTCTTCCTAGTTCCTTCCTCCTCCATTACAATCACACTTAGACTTAGATGCACTGCATTACCGGTCATATCAGGAGATCATTCGGGTTAGCAGAGCTTGACGCGGCTGGACGGAGTGGCCCAATGTGGAATATTGGGGGAAGGGAAAACCCTGCAAGCCAATGTGTAGGTCGGCGCCGGATTTCATTTTCCAGCGGGGGAGTAACAACGCCAGTTCCCGCTATAGTCATCGTGTCTTCAATACTTCATGCACCTGAAATATTTCCGCCATCATGCTCCACTGCTTCCAGTGTCAATCCGGGAGACATGGCTTAGTGCATCAACTGATGTCACTACAGTCCCTCTGACCGGGATGTCCTAGGTTCAAGTCCCGACGGCGGCAGAATTTTCGACACTAGCTTGTCAGCTAGATCGAATTCAGTCGCTGTCTGTAGGAGAATTCTAGCGGCCGGTCGGTAGTTTTCCGTGGTTTCTCCGATCAACACTAGGCGAATGCCGGAGCAGTGCCACGGCCACGGACCGCGCGCGATCTTTCCTTCCTCTTTCTTGTCCTATCCTCTCCCCTTACACTCACACTTACACTACCATGTACTACACCACCACACATGCCGGGACACCAGTCAGGAGCTTAGAGCTTGTCCCGGCTGGTCGCAGTGGGACCTCGTTGATGGGAAATATCAGCTTGAGGGGAAAACCCCGCTAGTCGACGGTAGGTCGGCGCCAGATCTCGCCATCCAGCGGGGAAAAGATCACCGCTTCCTCCCGAGAAAAAAACACGCACTACACATACGGAACTAATGACCTAAGTAGTTGACGCGCTCGGAAACACGAATCAATCAATCAATCAATCAAGTGTCAAGCTATTTTCACTTTTAAAAGAATTTAAAATTAATCCTCGTACGGGTCCAACTAGAATTATATTTTACAGTAAACGTTTCCTTGCATTTTCCTTCAAGGAAATTGCATAGTGTCCCCTCACGTTACACCACTGACATATGATCTGATCATATGACATTTACGAGGTAAACGAGAAGGCTTGACGGATTTGTAGAGACGGTGGTCATACATTTCTGCAAAGATTTTTCTTTTTTCTTTCTCACTATTGCTTACGCAGTGTAGAGAAAGTATTATAATGCTGTGAGAGAAAATGGCGTACTATGGGAAGAAATGTATTCTGTGAACGTTTTCTTAAATTCTGGGATCCCTACCCTAACCCATTTACATGGAAAATTCTGAATACAGATGGAAACGAGCGTTTGTTCTTCGATTACTTATGAGAATTTGGGGAAATTTTCTTATAAGCGATGCAGAGCATGTGTCATTAAATGTTCAGACAAGGAGTAACGTGTACGAGTAATTCGTGTTAAAACAAGCAGAATTAGATAATATTTCAGTACTATAGTATTTAATAATTACTATTATATGGAGGCGTCATTTTAATAGTGTTACAATTCCACTTTGTTGAGAAATTGAGTTAACTTCATTTTTCAGGTTCGCGTAAGTGTTCTACATTTATTCTGAAAGTTATAGAACTCCCAAGTTTTTTGTGTAGACGACATAGCTCATCACAATAAAAGTGAATCACAGAAGATTGCAATCTATTTATTTTGATAGTGGTACAACTTCAGTAGTACGGCTACATGCTTGTCTACAAGTCTCGTGATGAGTAATTTTCGACATATTTATAGTATCTGCAGCGATATAATGATAAAGTGCTTGATCCAGATTTGGTAATAGGAACAACATAAATAATATAATTAAATCGCACATTTGTTATTTAACAGAAATTAAATTTAATTGTCTATGTGTTAAAAGACCTTCAAAAATCTGTAACGAGAAGGAAGAAAAATGAACAAGTGGTGTCTGTAACTGGCTGAAAATTAGCTGGATTAGATTTGTCAAACAGAGATCTTTTATAAACATGTAAAAGTAAATTTCAAATCAAGACATTGTTATCTACACAGCAAACTTTCAAACCTCCAATGGATGAGGAACTAAAATTTTCAAAAACTTAAATATCCCGCTTCTACAATCACAGCAAAGAAAGGTTAAAGAGAAGAAGCAGGATATGCTTGATTAGTTTCCATTCATTTCAAGCATTAATCACGCTCATTTCACTGATCTGCAGGTTGAAACCAGACAATTTCAAGAAGACGAAAAGTGAGTGTGTCTCAACAGAACATTAAATTAATGTTTAATATATTTTATTAAATCGACAATGTCTTCATTTGCTACTTTTCTTAAAATGACATCTACCGATTTGGCCCACCAACATCATTAATACGGTGGTATGACTCCTTACTCCCCCAATATTCACACGCGAATCACACACTCTATTTATTCATATCATCTTTAGACGAGCAAGTAAATATCTTATACGAGAAAAACACACAATTTTTCGTCTAACTCCATCCCCGAGTTTTTTATTATCATTTAACTTTAAAGTTCAATATCTCGAAATTAGTCTCAATGGACTTGTACCACTATTAAAATAACGCCTCCGATTTCAAGCAGAATTTTCGTGAAAACTACTAGTTTTTCAAACTCCTTTACACCCCGCAATATTCCGTGAAAAACACAGTATGCTTATATCTTCTTCCGACAAATAAGTAAATATCTAATGCGAGAAAACACACACAGTTTTTTGTCTAACTCCATCCCCGATTTTTTTATAATCATTTACCTTTACAGCTTAATATCTCGAAACTAGTGTCAATGGAGGGTACCACTATTAAATATTAATAGTGCTCATCTGGTCATTAATTAAGGTCATTTGGTGGCTCAGAGCGAAGTCGCTTGACTTTCACCAAGGAGTTCCGGGTTCGATTCCCGTCGATTTCATGTGAAATTTGTTCCAACAAAACCAGTTTGCTGCTTCACAAGGGCTAGTCCAACCCCTGTGAAGTGTCCTAAACCCTACCTCAGTCCTAATTCCTTCCCAATTCTGGCCGCTGGGTAGTGACGCAGGAGCGCGTAGTAGGAGGCACGTACGCGGAGATGCTACCTGGCGGTTCTCTTGACTAACTGATTGCGACGAATAGTACTGAGGATTACTCCCATGCACATTCTTAACGGCTGATTACTCCCAAGCGCAGAGCGCTCTACGCCCCGAAAGGGGCTTAGAGACGCGTTGCGTCAATTGACGCAACAAATGTAAAAAAAATAACGCCTCCATATACTTTTCGACCAATTTTCTGCTATCATCGTTAGCTAGCATTTTTAGCTATGCATCGCTATCAATGTTACTACATTGTGAAATGCATATGCCAAACGAATCGTAGGTTTTGCTTTAAAGCAATGATGGATGTTTCGTTTGGCATATGCATTTCACATTGTTTAATAACAACGCTGCGCTGGCAACAACGCGCTGTAGCGAAAATCGACTCCGGTGGATTGTATTATTTATTAACGTTTATAAAACTTTCTGTTATACTGCTTTCGCAGCATATTTTAAGGCTAAAATATGCCTAGAGTGTGTTCTCTGAATACCTTAATACACTGTTTTCAATGCCAGACATATATTTCATTTAAAATTTTGAATAAAATAATATATTTTCACGCTTCATTTAGTTTCAAGAATCTTTGAAGTGTAAGAAAGACAAAAATCGAGTCATATTATTGCATAATGATAATATAATATTGGGAGAAAGTATGTACTGTTGAGCACGTCTAGGTTCATAATAAAAGCGAACAATCAGTTTTTCAGATGTATGTTGCCACTTAGTTAAATTTCTGGAGATTACTTCCCGTGTTGGAGAACAATTAAATTAACATTTCCAGGGATTACTAATATTGTTTTTGCTGCTAATTGTATATCTTAATGACATTAAGGTGACATTAACTCATAAATCTTGCAAATCTAAGTTCTTCAAAGAAGAGACATGGTTACCACATTGGTCCTCACAAAATATCTGCGATTACCGACATCGCATTTCCTTTCAAAGAAGAACAGACAAAACTTGTTTTCTATTCAATGTTGAATTGTGCACTGAAAATCAACTCCAGTTACCCAACGTCCCGAGCCACTCGTATCCATAACTAGTGTTGCTGGAAGCTACACGGAAGTTGGAACTATTTTTATGACAATAAATCTTTGCCTTTAATCTTTGCTCATCATTCTGCTTGCCGGTTTCCTCCGGCAGGAATCGGATATCGGTGCTGTCGGCGTGCCACACGTCCGTGGCTGTTGCTGCCGCGCGGATCAGGCGAGTGTTGAAGCGTTTTACAGCCCCGACGAAGGGGCACTGCTCTGCGGACCCACTTCTCTCTTTTATAGCTCCCACTCTGGACTTTTAGAGCGGTTTAACGGAGCTTTTTTCTTTGCTTTTTTCCAAAAAATACCGTGGGAAATAAGTTGCTTGCCTCCGGGGAAATTGTAGAAGTTAGACATATGTGCAAAGTACTTTTGGGTCGGTTTTTCTGCACATTGTTATCTGGCGTTTTGTGTTATGTTCTCATATATTGTACGGTATTTTAGTGGGAAATAAATTTCAGTTTTCAACTTAAAATGTACTTAAAATTCACTTCAGCAAAACATGTTTTCCATTTTTTCCGTTATCATTTTTTAAGCCGTCATTGAAATTAATTTTAACATTATCAATTTGAACCAGTAAAATGTTATTATAAGTCGGATTTATGTTACACTAGCTGAAGTACGCGGCGTTGCCCGAGTAATTATCACAATAATTTATTAGACAGGAAGAGGAATTCCATCTATTCCTGCCCTGTGACGGAGCCTACTTTCATCTATTCTAATGAATCTCCCCTCCGCTCTACCCGGCCTGCTCTGCCTTGCTCCCAACTGGAAATACCCGGTCTTACGTACTCACTAAAACCTTTTTCACTAAAAAATATTTAAATTGTTTTTCTTATTAAGTTCCCGGCCATAAACTTAATTCACTTTATAACTGAAAATAATAAACAAATCTAAACTAAACAAAATAAAGAACATGCACTATCGTTTATTCTTTTCGTGGGATTTTATATGTTATTCCAATACTTTCAATCATTTTTCACATTGTAAAACTTACTTTTTCCATATTTTATTAAGATGTTTTTATAAAGAAAACTTTCAATTGATCTTGCCGCGGTTAATTTTAATTGAATTCGCGTACGCGTTTTAGGGTCCTCGATAAATAGTAGATGAGGAAAGAAGCCATTAAACACTTCGACAATATCTCAAAAAAATCCGAGATCACGGTGGATCCCGGCTTGACAAAAGTTATTTCTATTATCTCAATAACCTCTTTTGTTCTGTTTTCAGCAATCTCGATAACCAGCGTTGACCAACATTCAATTCTTCCAAATAGCCATTTACTTTTTTACTTCAACTACACTTCTTGTCGAACATTCATCAGTTTAAATAAACATCCCTTCTATCACCCAAAGGTACGCTATCACTCTCCACTATAATAAAACACTTCCCTACAAAAATTAATCCATTCGTCACAGTTTCAGCATGCTGACGCATTGGCGGCCAAATTATTTCAAATTTGACGCCGTACTTCGATTACAATCAATTACAGTAAAATCTGTCTAAGACGAAGTAGACCGGGGCACAAAAATTCCGGTTTAGGATTTTCGTTTTATGCAAGGATGTCCATTTTGTGACACTTGTGATATTCACGTTTCTGCCCTGAAAGTAGTAAATTATATGCATTTGTCATAATTATCAAAATACATAAATATATAACGCATTAATGGAAGAAATCACCGATAAATGAATATTAAACACTCTTCATTGACAGCTTCTGAATTGTAAAACACACCAATACTGCTAATTGGGACAGCTTGCCGATTCTTTCGATGCACAATCCGTCACCACCCTGTACTATGATTTTCTGATACCCTCGCATGGCCTTGAGCAATGGGTATCCGGTGGAGGGGTCATGATTTTTCGACGCGGGGCGGGAGACGCATGAATAGAAACCATACCCGTACACATTTCCACGCTCAGAGAGTTGGGAGAGAGGGAATTCCCCTAAGGCCGATACCTTGAGAGACAAGCGACCCCAAGGTCGAATTCTACGCTGGCAGCTGAAGATTCTCTCTTTCAATGTCCAGCTGCCACGACTAAATCGCGTGCCACAGGAATAGAGAATTTAGAACTAACTTGCAGATACATTCGTTTCATTAACATCTCGCGTCTCTCTGCCAATTGCATTTAAATCACAGGAATTCCGTTTTAAAAGATTTTTTCATGCAGGACATGAAAAACCGTTCCGTTTCCGCGTTGGAAAGGTTCCATTTTATGCTGTGGAAAATGCCATTTAACTTCATGCGCCAGAGAAATTTTCCTGTTAAGGTAGGTTTTCCGGCTTGTACATGTTCCGGTTTAAAACAGATTTTACTGTATAACCACTCTTTGGGGGCGAATTAATAGCAAAGGGGGCACATTTCAAACATCACGCGACTGAGATATGTAGTTAATTTTTCCCCTCAAAAACCGCTGAATGTATTACAGGGGGAAATAAATTAATTTCTCATAGAAAACTCTTTGAACTGCCTTCAAAGAAGGCCGTGACGGCACACCACTTTCCAGAAGCCGGAGGTCAGCGAACGTAGACAACGCTGTAAATTGTCAAGATTTCGGAAAAGCCAGCTCCTTACAGTCAAGACGCAACAAAATTATTTTGTTTGAAAATCTCCAGCCAAGCGGTCTCGTGACGGATCGTCTCGCTTGTGTAAAAAGCTGGTAATGCTCGCATATCGACTGCGCTGAAGGTTGAATTACCTGCGTGAAGCTGGTGATGCGATTCTGGATCGCTGTATTCTCCGTGAACCAGCGTGTTGGCGCGTGAACTTCACCCACACGCACGAATACCGAGAGAGAACCAGAAGGAAAACGATTTCCTTTCGCCCAAACACAGGTAACACTGATATTTTCTTCAGAATTTAATGTCATAATTATGATGCTGCTAACAGTATAAATACTTTTTGTTTCAAACAAAACATAACGCACGAAAATCCAAGGTACTTGCACTTGTGTTCAGCAGCATGAAGATCTGTACGACGTAAAATAAAGGGACGGGCGAAGATATCAAACGAAGTGTGTATCTCCCAGGAAATTTAGTTTAAGAAATGACAGTTTTCTTGATGAAGTTAACAAGGTGCACATAGCTATCCATACATTCTGTCATATTAGCCCCGTCAGAAGGTTATCGGACTTGGGGAAAAATCAGGAATTTTTTCTCGGACGGTTCAAGTTTTTGCTGGTGCGAATTCGAATTGATGTTCCCACCAAAGAAGGTCGCAATTCAAAGAGAAAATATTTCGCACTTATATCTTCAAAAATTATTTTATCGAAGCAATTGATTATTACGAAATAAAACCGATAAAATTTACTGAACAA
>JAHLJT010005214.1:0-25413 GCA_031308135.1 Acheta domesticus | reverse complement strand
CCCCGATCAGGTGCGCTTGTCGTTCGTGCTCGCCCAAGAGACGGTTCCTCCGCGCAACCCCTCCCAAGCGCGCAAGCGCAAAGGGGCGGCCTACTGCAACCCTTTTTTTCCCACTGTCCTCTAGTTCCCCGGCCGCCCCCGCCGCCCCTCCGCCTCCCGCCGCCCCCGCCGCCCCTGTCACCACTCCCCCGGATCAGTTGCGCTTGTCGTTCGTGCTCGCCGCAAGAGAGCGGTTCCTCCGCGCAACCCCTCCCAAGCGCGCAAGCGCAAAGGGGCGGCTACTGCACCTTGTTTCCACTGTCCTCTAGTTCCCCCGCCGCCCCCGCCGCCCCCGCCCGCCCCCGGCCGCCCCCGCCGCCCCCGTCACCTCCCCGATCAGGTGCGCTTGTCGTTCGTGCTCGCCGCAAGAGAGCGGTCCTCCGCGCAACCCCTCCCAAGCGCGCAAGCGCAAAGGGGCGGCTACTGCACCTTGTTTCCACTGTCCTCTAGTTCCCGCCCCCGCCGCCCCCGCCGCCCCCCGCCGCCCCGCCGCCGCCCCCGCCCCGCCCCCCCGCCCCCCGCCGCCCCCGCCGCCCCCGCCGCCCCCGCCCCGCCCGCCCCCCGCCGCCCCCGCCGCCCCGCCGCCCCTGTCACCTCCCCGATCAGGTGCGCTTGTCGTTCGTGCTCGCCGCAAGAGAGCGGTTCCTCCGCGCAACCCCTCCCAAGCGCGCAAGCGCAAAGGGGCGGCTACTGCACCTTGTTTCCACTGTCCTCTAGGGAAACCATCTGCTCGGACGGCAGCGTCAACGGCAGTCGCTTTATAGGCACGCTATGCTTCCGATTGTCTCGGGACACCGATGATATCCACTTACACTTACATTCACTACACTACCACACTTCAGGATACCAATCAGGAGCCTACAGCATGTCGTGGCTGGGGGGTGCCCCAATCGAGGGAGATACCTCCACGAGGGAAACTACCACAACCCGACGGGTAGCTCGGCGCCAGATTTCACCACCCAATGAAGAAGATAGAGAGTAACCTCCCGTGATTAAGCATGCACTACACGTACGGGATTAACGATCAAACAATTGACGTGTCCGGAAACACGAATCACCCTATCAACTGATGAAGAATCCTAGGGCACCACAATGTCCAAAATCGGGGAGGATTGTCCGCGATGGCCCGCTGCAGTGTCGCGCACGTGGTCTGAGGAAGACCACGACAAGATGGTCGAAACGTGGCAACCCAGCCTTCGGCGCGGCGTCACACGGATCATTCATGTGAATCTGCCCGCGAAAGCCCACGACTTCCTCTAAAGGCGGATGTTGGCGCGAAGCATCTGGCAGCCCTGGTCCGTGCTACTACGCGTCGTGGGGTTCGGAAGGTCCTGGAGCACCGCCCGAGGGCCAGCGGCGGACGGTGGGTTCAAAACCTGGGGAGGCCCAGGCAAATCCAGGCAGGGAATCATGATGTGAAATTGGAAGTCAATGATCTTTGGATGACTGGTAAACTGATATTAGTGACATTCCAAATAAAATAATAGATTTAATATTTATCTTCTTTTGGGATCACTTCTCCAAGGAAAAGGCACTTCCATTCAAGATTTTATTGCGTCCACTGAAATACTGGGGTCTGCCAAGCAATGGTTCCCATCGCATCCACAGGGCACCTACTGTCTATGACCGCAACACGCCTTCACTGGAGGCGGCCAGACGCGTGAGAGCTTCCGTGCCAAACCAAAACTAAACGAAACTACTCTTTCCTTATTGGTTGACGGACGTTGTCATGGCAACAGGGAGGCGTGCGTCAGCTTGGGTCGCCTGTATCCTGCAGGCACAAGCAGTGCTAGTACTTGCTGATGCTACCTATGTGTGACGCATAGAACTGTTTGGCTCCATCTTGAATCGTAACGCTATGTTTGCAACAAGAAACGACTTTTTTAAAATGTATACTCGCTAGCCATAAACATTTATGTAAATTTTAGACAAAGTTAATTCTAACAATTTTTTGGTTAAAAAGATGTAACTTTTAGTGTTGCTAATCAATTTTGCCCCTCTGAAAATCCGCCACTGCAGAGTGCAGGTGACCAATGCGGTCGGTCGCCTTGCCCCCCCTCCTCGGCGGGTGCCCAGGTCGTGTCCCTAGCGGCCGACCAGTTACAATATACTACATAGAGTGGCTGACCCTACGCTTTGAGAGCTCTTGGTGGACGCTCGCAGAACTAGAGGCCGCCATGTTTTTTGCAGTCAAAACTTATGATTCGTGGCCTGGAGAGAGCGTCTCGTAGAACTGTTGTTATACTAAATTGACGTGTTTACATGAGATATTATTTGTATATTGTTCTCTTTTTCGAACGACTGAATTTAAATATTACTGCGTTCAGTTGTTTGTTTACTTCTGTTGACAATTATTACTGACAAACCGTCATGCAAGAGATATTTTTTACATTTGCCTTTTTTTATGATGCGTTTCTTTGCTTCTTATTGCTGTAACATTCACTTTCAGGCATTATGCTAACTACAATAAACATTTCAATAGCTTGCATATTTATCTTTAGTGTTGCTAATCAATTTCGGGGGGAAGCCTGGTCTCTCGTGCCTCCTCCGAAAATCCACCACTGCGAAGGGCGCGGATGAGCCCCCGGGGCCGGAGACTTCCGGGGCAGATTGTGCCCTCACGCCCCCCTTCGCCCTCCGAGGGCTACACACTATTTACGCAAGGCGGCGATTCTCCCGGAGAAAAGAACCCATAGAATCCTCCCGATGTTATTGAATCAATTGAATTTAGAACGACGCCAGGTCGATATATCGAATCGCGCAGAAGCGTTGCCGCCGCCGCCGCCGTCTCGCTTTGACTGGAAATGACCGGAGGGTGGAGAGAGGCGTCTTCGCTCTGTCGCCCTCTTCCCCTTCGTCTGCTCCCCCTCCTTCCTCTCCTCCTCCTCCTCCTCCTGCTGCTGCTGCATAGTTAAAGGGCGAGCCCTTATCTAAGCGCCTCCCTCCTTTGTAGTGCACTGTCACGTCACGGCGACCAGCAATGCCCCGCCGCCATCTTGTCGAGGAGGAGAGCGAAACTGGGTGGACGTGAGAGGGAAGTGGAGTGAACGACAAAGGAGATTACAAACAACGGAGAAAAAGGGGAACGAAATAAGATAATCGCCGAGTGAAAAGATTGCCGGTCACTAGATACGAATGAGCAAGCCTATTGTTCGATGGAATAGGAATGAAGAATTATTTCAATATAACGTTATGGTATGTGCTCTCACACAAAATAAGAGTCGGTACTGGAGACAAAAAATTCGAAAAAATTGAGACATAACAATATTGAAGGCAATCGGAAGTGTTATTGACAAAAACTTTCAAGGCCTTTCCTCTAAGTGCTCGTAGTTTTAGAACTACGTTTAGAACAAGTTGAAAGTAGTAGATGTTAAATGAGTAACTAAGTGCTGTAAAGTGCTGGTTAGTATAATTCAAAGCGAAGCAGTTTCGTGTAGTGCAGTGCAGTGCAATGCAGTGTAGTGCAGTGAAGTGTAGTGAACGTGATAAATGTCTTTTTTCAATATAATTTCGCCAATATCTATGTAGCTTGTATTGATTTTTGTATCACCAACATATAATTGTTGTATACCATAGTAGAGTTGAATAATTGTTATAATACTTAATATTATAAATAGTATGATTATAGCATCGTTTAGTATTGTACTCTTTCATTACTTTTTAATATTATTGCAGTTCAAATAAATGTATGTATTTAAAACTTCATCTTATTTCACTAAAAACAAATAGTACGTGAAGGTGATAGTAAGTTAATAGTAAGTAATATAGTCAGGAAGCAGAGCAGATCTCATGAAATCCTGAACAGTTTCTTGTAAATGGGTTAGCAGTGAGTGCCTTCACGGGATATAATTAATGCTGCCAGTCTTGCATCCCCCTTTCATTAAAAAAGCTGTCGGAAGAAAGAATCCTCCTGCAAGCCCCCTCCATCGCGTTGATTGCAAGTCCCAAAAGGACAATAAACTGCATCAGCAGACAAGATAAAATGTAAGAAGATGGGGCAGAAGCAAATGCTTTAAGAGAAGGCAGAAGTATGTGAGGAGCCTCGAGATTAAAGCAATGTGAAAACTCGTGGGCATCTAAGTAAACAGAAATTCTTTTTAACCATAATACTTTGAAAAAAAGTAATCTCAAAAGACTAATGAATGAGAACTCTGCTATATGCATCTCGAATGAAATCAGCCACTAACAATATTCTCGATTCTCGAGGGGAGCAATTTTGGAACTGTTCCCGAATAGATAGAAGTGGTACTATTTAATAAAAAGAATGGGCACTGTCTGACAGAAAGAACTAGTACGTATTCACTTCTCCCCATAGCTCGTCATACGCAGTTTTTAACTGTTTTTGACGTAAATAAATAAATAAATAAATAAATATTGTCTAATACAGTGATTGCCATATCGACAACGAATGACGTCGAAGCACTGTTTCCCCTCCGAGATAAGGCGCTCGGAGAAACGATCCGAGCGAATAGGTGAGGGAAGGAGGGACATAAGGTACCGAAACCTTAGCAGTGGGCCTTTTTCCGGTGTTTCAGCCAACATGAGAGGGAAACCATCTACACCCGTCAATTTCTTTCCGTTAGGGAAGAAAGGTATCCTTTTGTAATTACTGGAACAATGGATAAATGTTTAGTGTGTTCGAAACAACTGCAGTATGTCATAAAGCTCAACCTACAGATGCATTACGTAGCTTTGTGACCTAGAGGAATCTGTGAGATTAAAATAAATCTGAGAATTGACATAGGTCGTATTCATGGAATAAGTAAAGTAATTAGCAGATTGGAGATTATGGAAAAGATACTGAAAATCACGAGGATTTAGAACATTGTCAAACAAAGCTGTACATCAATAATAATCAAGCCTGGGGTCAAAATTCTCTTACGTGACCCCTACCTGGTACCTATTTGTTAACATTAATTATTGCTTCAGAAATAAATAATTCGTTATATTATATATTATTCTATAAAATATTATTGTCCTAAAATGTGAAAACTGTCTTCTCCAGAAATGTTATTTAACAGAAGAATAGAAGTGGAATTACAGTACTCGTAATCTGTCGGTCGGGTCGGAGCAAGAGAGCAGATTTCTGTGACGTCGCAGAGCATTGAGTTGGCAACCACTGATCTAATATAAATAATTGGAAGTATCCAATAAAAAGAACAATAATTGTATAATAGAAAGAACTAGTAATGCCTAACAGAAAGAACCAGCACTGTCAAATAGAAAGAGAAGTATTAATAGAAAAAAACTATTACCAATAGTATGATTTAGCTCCAACTAATCATTTCACTATACTTCGGTTTTCTTTCTTGGCGCACGGAGGTGTGTCAGTAAAATGGAATATCTCACGGTATTCGCGTCGTTCTCCGTTGTGCCGCCAGGAGTCGCATGATCGCCAGCACTGCTCGATACAGGTCGCGATCATGCGACTCCTAGCGGCACAACCGAGAACGACGCGAAATACCGTGAGATATTCTATTTTACTGACACACCTCCGTGCGTCAATAAAGAAAAACCGAAGTATAGTGCACATATTTTTAGGCTTATGTAAAACTTGACGGTATTGGTGTTTAAAACTAGACTTAATTCTTGCGACAGAGTTTGGATTGTTGAAAAAAACTCTTCGTAGACCAACAAAATATATTTCTAGAAGGTGCCTTACTTGCTGTCATCACACCCAGAACCCACCCAGAAGCTCATGGAAGATCTACCAACAGTGCGAGTGCAGACCAATTCCACCTTCCACTTTGTGGATTAAATAGGGCAATTTTGGTTTAAATTTCGCAAGGTACGTTAAAGGAGTATAGTGTTGCGTGCATTGTTTCTTTGTACGGAGAAAAAAGCGGTGCACGTTGAAATACAACCCTTAACGCTTTATATGCCGTCGCGGTTCGCTTAGTAACATTGCAGACAATGCAGCCACCTTTGTGGGGCCAAAACAAAGACAACATGCTCCCTTTAATCTTCTGTTTCACAAAGTTTCACGGAGAAATCGTTTATTTCTGCTTTATTTCTAGAATAAAGCGTAGTTTAATTGCCCGGATAACCTCATGTTGTTGTCATCTACGAAGCAAGAATCAAAATCCTTAAAAAACTTTCATTAAGAGAAATAGGTGACTCAGTATTAAATTATAAAGAACTCACTCTTGCAGCACATGCCAAGTCTTTATTGAACTCCATACCTCTAATTCATCCAATTGACAGTCTTTTTGAATTCAATTACCTGACACCTTGTCATTTTTATCGGTCTACCACTTAATACACTTCTAAATGGTTTTCAACTTTCTTCAATGAGCTTTCATTGGCAGAACTTCCGAAAAGAAATCTCAGTTTCAAAAATATCGTCTAGAGCAGTGGTGTCAAGGTATTCTACTGGTGGCAATGGCACGCTTTGTGGTACCGTAGCATGCCACGAGCTCCTCTGCTCAACTAGCGTCGGGAAAGGAAACTATTAGTAATCCCGCCGTTTTACTACAGGGATGGCGTTGCCTCTGGTAGCGGGGTAATCAACTGCGTGGAGGGGCGATTTCTTCGTGGTACTCGTGCCACGGACTCCCGTTCGTGGCATCGACCTGGACAACACTGTTCTAGAGAGCACTTTTTAACTCTTCAACGTCGTCAACTGCTTAACTCAACAACCATTTTTGGGGCGCCCGAGCTGCAGGTCACGCCGCGGGAAGAGCGAGCGAGTGGAGCTTAGCAAACAGCTCTACGTGGGGGCACGGCGGACGGGGGCCCTTACCCCCCTCCTACACACACACTACACACACACGCACACACACACGACGCAGCGATGCATAGAGCATGCATTAAGAGAGACCCAGACTGGCGGAATTTGTAACGATGGGTACAGTTGTTTCAGTTTTAGAGTACAATGAAGTTATGTTTCGCCGACCTGAATATTCAAGGTCGCAAAGGCTGAACAGCGATAGCTGGCTCGTGCCTGAAAAGTCCAGGGTTCGAATGCCAGCCGGGGCACGGATGTTTGTGTGTGTCCGTTACCGTTACCACAGTTTTTGCTCTGTGACTTTAGTAGTGGAAAATAATGCAAGAAAGTACGTGCTTTTTTACTTTCCCGTATACGTACGTATACACGGAGTGATATACGTAGTATAGGGAAAGTTATGTAATGCTGCGCGAAAAAATGGCCAATTTTCGGCGGAAAAAAATTAATTGCCGGGCCGTGAAAACGAAAAAGTGGATAAAACCAGTTGCTAAATTAAGAAAAAAAATCCCCTAACACGTGGTGTAGCCAGAAACCCTGTTTTGTGGTCCTTGATACCGAAAAACCAATTGAAAGGAAAACGTCCGTTCGTCCGTCCGTCTGTCCGTCCGTCTGTGAACACTGCTAGCGCCTAAACCATACGTACGATTTCTTCCAAAATGGATATTCCCCGGTCGATCTGATTCTAGTCGAAGCTTTGAGATTTTGAAAAAGATTCTTCAAAATTTGGGGGTACTTTATATGAAGCCCCCGGGGATTTTCAAAATTTTCTCAAAAACGGCTCCAAATTTTTTCTTTAAATTTCTTGTATGAATAGAGTAAAATACACTTATTAACATGGCATAGGTCCGATTTTCACGGATAACTCTGAATTTTCGAAAATTGTGAAAGTTTGAATTTTTTCGGCGTCTTTCTCCAACTACAAAATTGAAGATAGAGATTTTTTCTTCAAATAAAATTTGTTCTGCATATTGAGTTCTTTCATAAAGGTCATGTAAATGTTTTTCAAAATTTTAGTAGTTTTCGTGCAATATTGCGTGCAATATGTGCAATTTTAAAAAATTACAAAAACAAGATTTTCTCAAAAACGGCTCCAAATTTTTTCTTTAAACTTTTGGTAGGGATAGTGGTAAATGTACTCTATCAGATGACATAAAAGCCATATTGCTCTATTCTTTTTTTTTCAAAAATTACAAAAATGTAATTTTTTTACTTGTCTCTCACGTCGTTAATATTTACATTAGCGGCGATTTTTTCACATTATTATATTTACGAGTATATGTGCTTTAAATAATGTCAAGTAAAGTTTCTCGAAAACACATTCGTTTTTTGTGAAAACTAGCTCAAATTACGCTTTTTCAGAAACGCTCAGAGTGTAAGTGCTTCAAATAACTTCAAATAAAGTATTTTGAAAACTCAAAAATTTTCTGTGAAAATGAGCTTCAAATTTCGCATTTTTAGTAGCGCTAAAACGCCATTTTCTCTTAAACGGCACATAATTTTTAAAAGAAAATTGCCATTTAGGCTAGGTTTTTGTGTTCTTTAATATTCTAAAATTAATATTTCCGTTCTACCAATAGGAAACCGAAAAATTAAGAAAATGACAAAAAAATGTACTTTTGGCGGTGATAGATGGTAGCTGGCAAGAAAGAGTATGTGGCAATTCCGAATAGCTAGCGAAGACCCAAGGAAATAGAAAACTAATACGGGAAAGTCTGTGCCATTCTGTAGCACCACTAGTTAGCCCTTCTTGTGAGGTGTTCATTGTTATTTGATTTACATGGCGTTGATTTACAATTGTCTGGTTAAACATGGGAATTCATCTTCAAATTGTTTCCAAAATCCATTTTGTATTGACAGGTTTGGGGATGAAATCTTATCCTTTCGGCCTGAATGATCTGAAAATTAATTATGTTTGTATGTATCTATGAGTATCTGTATTGACATATTGTCAATATAAGTCTACTTACAATCTTTAATTCGCATTATTAAGTATTGTTTATACGGTACTACGAAATGTGATATTTATCAACACACAATAGGAATTTCTTAGAACGAATGCTCCTATTGCAGGCACCGGTCATTTCAGCTTGCCGCATGACTTTCTATGCATTTACATTAGGCATATAAATTACCTAAGCTACCGAAGAAATTTATGTGATAAAGCCATACCTACATATCCACTGATAGTGCTCGCACAGGTAGAGACACTGTAGAGTTTTAAGAGTATTTTTAGTCTGTGCTGCGAAATCGTAACTGGTACAGAAATCTTTGCTGAAGAAATGCCGTTAAATCCTGTTCTAGTCAGAAAAACACTCATGAAAGACTTTTGTAATTCAAAGTAGCACCTTCGCGTGTCATAAAGGAATACATTTTAAAATTCTTCTATTCGTAAAGGCTTTCAGTAACCTCCGGGGAATGCCGTGGTATTCTCTTAACTGAATCGAGTTTTGGAGTATCTTAAATGGATCTTGTTTTGTAAGTATTAATTTAAGTTTGCACTGTTTCTCCATTTTGCGAAGTAGAACCTACAATACTCTTTTTGTTATTTAAGGCCGCATAAACTACTAGGTCATTAGTGACCACTATTGGATGTAAATTTATGGTATGAGGATGAAACGATATGGTGATGATAGGAGGTGAAAGAACGAGCACATACAACCATGCCCGAGGCGGGACTCGAACCCGCGACCCCTCGGTTTGAGATCACTGCAGCACTAATGGCTTAGGGATCTCGGCCACGGGGCCGATTATAATACTTTTATTACAAATAATATAGAATATTTTGCACATTTTAAAAGAAAATTTCCTTGTTGAGCACTTTTACCGCTCTTCTGTGCGACACCGGACAGCACTGCCACCGTAGCGCCCTTCACTTCCTCTTAAACTCGTTTTATAGCTGTGCTGTAGTGCATTCCTCTTTGAATTCCATCTCTGTTTCGTCTCCAGATGCGACAAGGCTTTTGCTTTCTACTTCGTGTGAATTTTTGATGCATAAAGTATGCACAATTCTTAAAATTAGAACAGAACCGGAACAATAGGCGAACGTTGTAATATAACTTACAAACATGAAGGACGGATATTCATATTTTAATGCCAGAGATAAAGCCAATGTCTTAACGTCAAATAGATAAACATAAATAGATAAAAGATAATCTGGACATCATTTGAGCATAGTAACGAAGCCCTTGCTGCCGCTCGGCCGACTGGCTGTCAAACCAGCTGTCAAACCAGCATTGCCAGATGATCAAATGTATATCCCTTCAAAATCCATTGTCACAGACACTGAAATTCTTAATACCAATGCCAATTTATTTAAATTCTCATATTGTTTATATTATAACTCTATTATGTTTTAAACTCGCACAATAAGTTCGTTAAACTTAGCTCAATATCGATTCATTTTTATAAAAGTTTAACGAACTAAGTTTAACGAATTTCTATCTATAAACTAAATGGAATATGGTTCTACGTGAATGGTCGTATACTTTTGTACTGTAGCACGTGCTAGAAATGGTCATCCTATGACAACTTTTAATGTTTACAGCAGTGTTTGCATCAATTTTATAGTATTTGTAATATTAGTACAAAATATACATCATCAATTTGTAGTGTCCGCCTGTGCCGGCACTACAAAAGTCCGCCAGCAGCGCCACAGTCCAGCACAGGCGCCGTAGAGCGCGCCTGCAGAAGCACCTCGCCCCATACTCCCACAATTAGGTGGGGAGGGTGTAGTGTCCCCCTGTGTCGGCACTACAAAAGTCCGCCAGCAACGCCAGAGGCCAGCACAGGCGCCGCAGAGAGCGCCTGCAGAAGCGATACGCCTCACCGCCCCAGGAGAGCGGCCAAGGCGTGGAAGGCGCCCCCCCCCTCCCTCCTCCTGTAGAAGAGGGGGCACGCAGCCGACTCCCTTCCCCTGCGAAGGGGTGGAAAAGCCGACGAGGCAGCCGCGGGGCCAGGGCCCCGCCATTCCGTCACCGACCGCATTTTGTAGAGCATCAACTGGACTTGAACATTGTACCTGGCATACTCACTTGTGATTCTTGGTTAACGGCTTTCTGTAATTAGTATAACAACCCGGCTATAAAAACGTATCTTCGATATTGGGACTCCTGGCAGAATTTTGTATTATTATTTGGGATTTGTATGAATAATAAATTGTTGTTGCAGAACACAGAGGGTTGTTTCATTGGTATACAACAATTTATTTGGCGACGAGGTAAAAGAAGATGGCAACAGGCGACCAGACGGCACAACTCATCGGGCTTATACAGCAGCAGTTACAACGACAAGAGCAGCAGCATTTACAGCAGTTACAACGACAAGAAGAATGGCAGGAAAGACGGGAGGAGCGCCAGCTACAGCAGCACGCGGCCTTTCTGCAAGCGATCACGGCCATGGCCACGCCAGCGGCTCAGCGGCAGGTAGTACCGTCCTTTCCCTGCTTCGACGCGCGCAAGGAGAAATGGTATTCGTACGCGGCGAGGTTGCAGCAACACCTCGCTTTCCATAAGGTAACGGACGAAGACAGCAAGCGCGCATTTTTTCTAAGCATTCCTAGTAGCGCGCCTGACCAGTTATTGCAGCAGCGCAGCCCGCACGAACCAGTAGAAAGTTTAAAAATTTAAGGAGAACCAATGTCAACAGCAGCTGGCCTTGCACAAGGAGCACAGGGAGCAGCGAGTGGTCGGGCAGAAAGAACGGCAACGTGATTTCCAGAGTAGAGTGCAGCTTAATCAAGCTTTTTTGAAGGATGCGCCGCAGCCGGCGCCATCACGGAGCGTGGACGAGGCCAAGGGAGTGGTAGCGGCGGCTTCTAGCGAGGTTGGCGTGAGGGACATTGCCGCCTCCAGAGAGGTCGCGAGCCAGGCGACGCCAAGCAGTAAGGCGGTCGCTGGACTCGGCGCCAGAGTGAGACGTGGCAGACGAGGAAAGGTCGCCACGTCCCCGGCTTCTAGCGAGGCTGGCGAGAGGGACATTGCCACCTCCAGAGAGGTCGTGGACCAAGCGACGCCAAGCAGCAAGGTAGTCGCTAGACTCGGCGCTAGAGTGACGCGTGGCAGACGAGGAAAGGTCGCCACGTTCCCGGCTGCAGTGAGCTACCACAACGGTGACCCCTCAGCGAAGGTGAACACGCTCGGCGAGGATCAAGTGCGCACAAGTAAGCCAGGTAGGAATCTTTGTAACGGCAACTGGTCTGTGAAGAGAAACAGACTTCAAAAGAGTAGTAGTAATCAGGAGCAAGATAGAGCAGCAGAAAAGCCTTAGATGTGAAGTGAATTGTAGCAAGATGCAGATAGGAATGCAGAAGTTTCGTGAAATATTCATTAGCAATGAATGGAAATATACAGTTGTAGATCAGGAAGAATTATGTAGAAAAATGTATTGTGACTTGAAACTGACAGTATAGAAATGGGCAAAACGTCGAGAAAGCTCAGAGCAAGAGTAAGAAAGTGAACAGATCGGAGAGTGAGCGTAGACCAATGAACGGTCATAGTAACATGAGGGAAATTTTGAGCGTGTCGGTGAGCGAGCTTACAACGTTAAAGCGAAGTTTACACGAAAGGAAGACTAGTGAAGGCTCGGTACCAGATAATGTAGTTCCTAGAGAGAAGCTATTGATTAGAAATGTAAATATGTATGAAATTGAAAGTAATAGTAAAGTAAATTGTAATATGTATAAAACTGAAAGTAATGGTAAGTAATTGTTGAGATGGGTAAAACTGGTAGTAATGGTAGAGTAAATAGTGGTGCAGATGAAAGCGTAAGCTCTGAGAGTAGGGAAATAGAATCACACAACGATCATATTGTAAGTTGTAGGCAAGAGCGCAACGGACAGTGCTGTAAAGAGCAGAAGACGGGGCAATACAGGCTGGATAGCGACAACAGGACTGCCGCGGTTAGTAGCAAAGAGTTAGACGGTGGCAGTTGTGATGATAAGACAGAGCTCGTTTCCAGAAGTATAGACAGTGACCAGAACGGTAAAGCGCCAATGCATTTGAGTTAGAAGTAGAGGTGTCAGCAACACGAAAGAAAGCAATTCGAGTAAAGTTTGGTATGAAAGAGTTGGCGAAAGCCCGAAGTAGAGGTATGAAGTTCACAAATAATGGTGGTAAGCAATGCAAGGTTAGATGTCGCGTAGTGCACCGTAGAAGTAGACGCCTGGCTCAAGGCGATGGCGCCAGGGCCACGGGCGGCAAGTTAGAGTGCAAGCTACCAAACGGGTACGAGTGTAAGCGATGGGCGAGTGTAAGCCCACGGGTGAACTTAGGAAGCCTAGGCAGCAAAGCAGTATCTTTGAAGCGCAATGTGATAGTTCAAGTGACGAACATTAGTAATTATTGTACTGACAGGCGGGCTGTTAAGAGAAAGAAAAAACTGAAGAAAGTAGCTGTTAGGCTGTTTTGGTGGAAACTAGTCGGGCAACAACTAAGAGACATGACAGGGTTGTTCTCAAAAAGCACAATTTTGGTTGTATTTTCAGTTTTGAAATTGTTTAGAGGATAACGCCCGCAGGAGCAGCAGTCCCAGCAACGGCAGCAGCCAAGCGAAACGGACGCCGAAACGCAGAAGATGGTCCCCGGGGAAGAGGAGCAGAATCTGTACCCGGAGCAGCCGCCGCAGCAGCGGCAACCGCACAGCAGCGAGGCCGAAAGACAGTACACAGCCTAATGGACGGAGGCGCCATAGCGGCAACCGAAGCTGTGGCACCATCATCGGCAGCAGCTGCAGCAGCCCCTGCGTGGGCGGCAGGAGAAGTAGCGGAAGACGGCGCCCAGGCGCCGCAGAGCGCGCCTACGGAAGCGCATCGCCCCCCACTCCCACAGTTAGGTGGGGAGGCACGAAGCCACATCAGGGACGGATACGCAGCGGCGACAACCGGAGCCGTGGTTTCATCAGCATCAATCAGCAGCAGCTACAGAAGCCCCCGCCAGGGCGGTATCAGGAATATGTTAGGCACCGGACGTATTACATACCCGGCATTGATAAACCGCAATCGGTAAGGAAAAGTGAGCAGGACGAAAACTCAGACAGGCTGTTTAGTTTTCAGAACGGCGGACTCGAAGTTGAATTGCCGCCGCAGAACGAGCAGCCCGACGAGCAGTCAGCACCAGTCGCAACAGCAGCACCGGGTGGCCAACCAGCAGTTGAACAGCGGCAAACGGGGCCGCGGCTGATCGGGCGGGCCCGCCTGCATGCAGCGACGCCGCAATGCAGAACGCAGCCTCTGAGAAAGAGGCGCGACCGGTGCAGTTGCCTGGTCGGTAGCAGCAGCAGAAGAAGCAGAAGGCAGCACCCAGCCGCTGCAGCCCGCGCTTGCAGAAACGCATCACCCCCCTACTCCCACAATTAGGTGGGGAGGGTGTAGTGTCCGCCTGTGCCGGCACTTCAAAAGTCCGCCAGCAGCGCCACAGTCCAGCACAGGCGCCGTAGAGCGCGCCTGCAGAAGCACCTCGCCCCATACTCCCACAATTAGGTGGGGAGGGTGTAGTGTCCCCCTGTGCCGGCACTACAAAAGTCCGCCAGCAACGCCAGAGGCCAGCACAGGCGCCGCAGAGAGCGCCTGCAGAAGCGATACGCCTCACCGCCCCAGGAGAGCGGCCAAGGCGTGGAAGGCGCCCCCCCCTCCCTCCTCCTGTAGAAGAGGGGGCACGCAGCCGACTCCCTTCCCCTGCGAAGGGGTGGAAAAGCCGACGAGGCAGCCGCGGGGCCAGGGCCCCGCCATTCCGTCACCGACCGCATTTTGTAGAGCATCAACTGGACTTGAACATTGTACCTGGCATACTCACTTGTGATTCTTGGTTAACGGCTTTCTGTAATTAGTATAACAACCCGGCTATAAAAACGTATCTTCGATATTGGGACTCCTGGCAGAATTTTGTGTATTATTATTTGGGATTTGTATGAATAATAAATTGTTGTTGCAGAACACAGAGGGTTGTTTCATTTGGTATACAACAGTTTGTCATTTCCAAGAATAAAAATGAAACTTTATTACATAAAAGCAATTGTTTATAGACGTTGTCTTGCTTCTGATATGTGCAGCTGAAGTGTACAAACTCCACTCAAAAAAAAAAAAAACTTACGGAGTATATTGTATACAGGCATGTGAATAAGCCAGCCATGCAAAAGTAACGTTCATGTCACGAGTATCAGTTGAAGTTTTCCAGAAGTAAGTTTGTGTGTGACCGTCAGTCAAGTTTAAAGGTTTGTAAGTTCCAATGCATGTGCTCCGTGAGACTCGAACTAGCAAGAACGAAACTTACCGTTTCCCTTCCCTTATTCTACATCTATTATGTATTGGTGGAACGAGATGGTGGGAATAACTCAAATTTTGACTCTCCCTGCAAATCAGACCTGCTTCCTGCTTTTGTGCAGTACTCACAAAAAAATGTTCTTAGCGACGGTGTTTTTTACCACTCAGTGAAATCGCCAATGACAAAATATATCATGGTTTAAACTTGTTTGTGATTGTCCTCTTAAAGGATTATCTAGTGCCCATGTGATAAATAAATCTTCAAACCTCCGGTGCACTTTTTCAAGAACAATTGAAATTGCATCTTTAGTTTTTACAGCAGTTTTGTATGATAATTTTTAATATAGTCGACAATTTCTTTTTCAAATAAATATTTTCATTAAAAGTTGTTTTTACCACATGTATATTTTACTAAAAACAAACTTCCAGTTTTTTTAAATTTTTGGAAAGATTATTTTATTAAAAACTAGTTTAAAAATCAAGAGCACATCAGTTATGTTCGACACAATATTTTAGAAATGTTATCGTAAAATTATTTTGGGTTAAATGCACAAATATCCACTGGAAATAATTTTGCGGCAATTGACCTTCAAAAGTCAACAGTGACACCCACCAACCACTACGATAGGCTAGAAGCCTCCTTTGATGTAACCTTCGTACTCCTCTTCCCTTTTTTCTGATGTTTCTCTTCTTCTTCCCTGTTTGCTAAGATCTTCTACGCTTTATGAGCTTTCCACACGAAATCTAACTTTTAACTCAGATTTGCAAGAGTATCTTTATGAACGGATGCGCGATGACGTAGCCATGACAAGGGAGTGGCAAATTTAAATACCCGAGAAAAAGACATTTAAATTTGAGACACGACCAAATGGTATACTACATTCAGCACACTTTCAAGATAGGAAAATTGAAAAAAAATTCACTACATACTCTCCTTAAAAAAAGTCCCCGAGTGGGTATGCACTTGGAAGGGAAAATGCTTCGTTGTAGCCAAGCTGCAATAAGTTGACGTCAATTCTGCCAATGTTCAAACGTGCGTGATTACATAAAAAGGGAACCTTCGTATGATCGGCTTGTGCTATGCTGCGGCGGCTGGATCGCGGTGGCAGAGGCGGCGAGTACGCTAGTATGGCGGAACACGCCCCAATAAATTTACTGTTATTGACAGTGCGTTTGCGCCCGCGCCTGCATTGAAAGGAACCCTCACACAGTCGGAGGGTCGGTGACTGCGGCGGCCGCGTTTGAACCATATCCGGTCGACGGGTGGGGTTCGTGGCGGTGTGACGGCATAGACGTCATAGTAATGTATAAATAACAACTTCTTTCACAATGTTTCTAGAACGTTCAGTGAGGAAGATGCACAAACAGTGTATATACGTGTCACCCCTATTGTACAATACTATACATATCATATTATGGCGAGTGAGAGTATGTTGGAAAACAACTTTACTTCTCTAAATATCATCAGCAACTTAGCTGCACAATCGTGAAGTCTTGCATTGTCGACCGTGAAAGAAGACCGATCTGAAATGAAAAAAAAATCTTTGCGCCGGAAGGAGTGAGACCAGCGAGATCATTCGTTTCGGGAGACTTTAGAGGATGATGTCCAGTGATCAGTGTTTGTTCGAAGAGACATCAACGAGATCAACGGAGCGGATTGTTTTGCATTCAGTAAGACTTAATTCTATTTTGCTCAAAAAGAGGTAATGATAAATTGATTTATAATTTCTGACGCGTTACGAGAAATGTAATGAAACTTGGAAGTGAAATACATGCCACGTGAGTATACGGAAGGAGCTCATGTTAGGATAGTTACATGTACTTATTTCAGTCGTATGGAATAAATTACAAAAATACTATAAAAGTATATGCGGCACAATACATAGAACATTAAGAAATAAGACTAGAAAAGATACTTTGTTGAAGTTCTATAAAACAAGTGGCAACCCCAGTAGTCCTGTATGGGAGTGAAAATTGGAGTCCCTCTCAAAAAGAAAAATTAAATATACAAGACTACGGAGATAAAATTTTTAAGAAGAGTAAAAGGTTGTACTTGCTAGATAAACAAAGGAAATGAAGATATAGAAAATAATTAAATATATTTTGCTAAGTGATTCCATACAACAATGTAACAAGACTGGAAAACATTTAGAAAGAATGGAACATATAGACTACCTAAACAAATGTTGCAGTACACCCAACAGAAGAAGGAATGTAGGAAGACCACGTAGAAGATGGTTTGAAAGTATGAAGACGGACAGGCAGCCGCCTAATCCTTGAACTGAAGAAGAAGACTATAAAAGTTGTTTATATTACCGTTTGTCTCGTAATTTGCTGGTATTTCATCGAAATTTAAGAGTCAGAAGCTTATTGTACAAGTGAGGACGTGTTACAGCAAATTGGTAAACAACACGAGATGGTGAACAAGAAGTCCTTCTACGAGCCAAGCTACAGCATCTATATTTACAGAAGGTAGAAAAAGCACATTTTCTCCTAAAAACGAGGTGGTGTTACAGTCCACCGGCGTGGCCGCGTCCTGGAAACTCACTTGGCTGATTAGTTCGTCCAGTTCACTGAATCAGAAACTTCTTACTTTCACGTATACATACGTATATATGGAGTAATATACGTAGTACGGGGAAAGTCATGTAAAGCGGCGCGAAAAAATGCGAAATTTTCGACATAAAAAAATTCATTGCCGGTCACTGATAAGAAAAAGTGCATTAAGCCAGTTTCTAAATTAAGAAACAAAATCGCCTAACACGTGGTATAGCCAGAATCTCCGTTTGTGGGTCCTTGATACCGAAAAATAATTGAAAGCAAAACGTCCATCGTCTGTCTGTCCGTCTGTGAGCAACACTGGCGCTGATTTTGCCAGAGTCAAAGCTCTCATATTTGAAAATATTCTTCAAAATTTAGGGGTACTTTACATGAACCCTCCGGACATTTTCAAAATTTTTCTAAAAGCGGTTCCAACTTTTTTCTTTAAATTTCTTGAGAGAATAGAGTAAATTACACTTATTATTATACACCGAAAAATTAAGAAACTATCAAAAATGTGTAGTTTGGGAGCTATAGATGGCAAGAGTACGTGTCAAGTCCGAATAGCTAGCCGAGACAAAAGGAAATTGAAAATTAATAGGGGAAAGGCTGTGTCATTCTGTAGCACTACTAGTTACTTTATGTGCTTCGTGTAATGTAATTCCTGAAATTTCTCAGATTTAAAAGGAGGAAGTGTGTCAGAAAGTGCAGCAGTAAACTATCGTACAGCGCTCGAGTAGAGGCACAAGATCGTTTGCAGCAGGGCGCATGCCACAATAACGGGACACTGCTGCCCGACGAAATAGTCGCGTTCATGGAGAACTTTATAAGAGTTACAGAAAATGGAGGGAGCAAGCGGAAGGGTATTTGCTTTCTTAAAGAAAATGTTAAATTTGTGTAGTTGAAACACTTAAGATTCTTTGTGTTTAGATATATTGGTAAAATTAGGTATTGTAATGTTTTTATCAAGTTATTGTAAATAATTTTGTAATCGTATTAGAGGAATTTAATTATTGTGCGAACTTTACAGATTATAAACGACAGCTATGCATACGTGTAGTTAAAAACAATGGCCAAGTTTATCTGATGCTTACAGATAATAAAAAGACTGAGTAATCCATTGTGTCTTAAACCTAGCTACTTACAATGTGAGATCCCATATTCAAATATTGAAATAATACAATTGCATTCAAAATGAATTTCTATTTCTATGACTTGATTTTAGTTAGTAGGGTTTACACGATATGTTGCATAGGTTTTGTATATATTTTGCAGGAATCAAATATAATTTTCTATATGTATTTTTTTTCGTTTTTGTATGAAACTTATCAATATACTACAGATAAGAGATGTTTTATTTTTAAATATTTTCTGACCCTAAACTTCAAAATAAAGATCTGAGACTACATCATTATTTCTTCATACTTTGTTAGAGCACGATGTCTAGTATTCAAGAGCAAGTTGTACTCCTTCAATACAGGAAAACGTCTGGGGTGTGAGGTACTTAGTGACCATCGACCAGATTATGCCACTCTTTCCTGAAGTCGGGACAGATAATCAATCCGGCAATAAGGAGTAGTAAAGTACGAAAGGTCAGAATAAACACCTAAAACTATTTCAATGCCGCTACAACGACTTCCCTGAAAAATTTATCCGTTTCAGTTCTAATTAGCACGGACCCCTTCTTTTAGTCTTGCTCGATATGTCAACACAGTGCAGCGACGTAATCCAGATTCTGAAAACGATCTCTGAGAGACTCGTAGATTGACCTCGCTGAAGTGAGAAATTACATACAGAACCGCAGACAAGTTTTCCGAAACGTTTAACCTCTCGCTATCTCCGTTAATTTTACATTCGAGATTGCGTTTAGAATCGGGGTCGCGCCAGTCCCAGCAATCACCCGCAGTTTTCGCATGAGCAGAAACACTAGCAGCAGCAGCAGCGTTGAACCGAGCCGAGAGCGCGCGGAAAGGAAATCAGAGAGCAAAATAACAAATGATTAAGCACGGAGTTATCTGGACTTCTGCGGAAGCACCAACCCGCCACCGTCCACGAACGTGGAACGTAGAACATGGAACGTGACCTCATTCGCAGCGAGCAAACAAGGCATTGTTCAACCATACGTTGGAGATGACACGGTCGCAATTGGATGAAAGGGGATAAAGTTGTTTTTCCGAGTCGAGGTAGTTAGCGACCGCATGGGCTGACTTTAACTTGTATCGCGATCTCTCTGGCGGGTTCTGCGGTATTGCTAGCATGGTTCGTTTCTCATGTGATGGTCCCGCTGTGGGACCGTCGCTTCCACAAAGAGACTGCGCACCGTTTGAAGCGTGCGTGTAATCAATCTTGCGGCACTTCAGCTGACAATAAAATGCAATTACATTGAAAGGAAAAATTGATAAGCAACTATAGTTTAGAAATGAGGTCAGAGTACACCCGGATGCACTATTCGAAAGCAGAAAGCACGCGAATATTGTATTTTCTTCCATTTTAAATCTTATCAGAATGCCGGTTTCATTATCGGGTCAATTTACTGGTTTCTTGAAATCTAGCTTTTTTATTGATATATTTTCATGCAATATCCCACACACAACATAACATCTCACGTTTCAAATGCAATGCGATAGTAAGTATTCTAATTCAAATTTTAACTATGCTTATTTAAATAATAGTATTCAATTACATCTATAAATTAAAACTTCAATACTAAATTACAGTAATACGTGAAATATTTGCGATGTGTAATTCGTAAAGAGATAGCACTAATGTGACTATCTGGTATTATATTACACGTAATATTAACCCTGGATAAGTATCAAATCCATCTGCAAGAACGGTAATGTAAATGTGAAATATTCGAATCAGTTATCAATTTTTACTTTCACGCCCTTATTTTGTAAGATTGTAGCATTAAGTTTACATTAAGCCAACAATACAAATGAAGTTTATGAACTGAACTTTGTAAAACCTGAAAATGTTTATAATAAAAAATGCTTAAAAATGTAAGAAGAAAAAGTATTGTAATCGTGCGCCGGAAATTTGCGAATTATCGGCAGAAAACGTAACGGACTCTGGAAAAGCAAAAATGGATAAATCATGTTACTGTACATAATAAATTACCTTCCCTAACACGTGGGGTAGACAGAATCCATCTTTGTGTGGGTCCCGATACCGCAAAATAGATTGCCGACAAAAGCATGTCTGACCGTTCGTCTGTGTGTCTGTCTGTCTCTGGTTAAGGTTAGAGTCTAAACAGTTCACCCTATTTTCTCCAAAAATTATATTTCCCAACCGTCTGAACGAATTCGAAGCTTTGCCTGTTTGGAACGGGTATTTTCATTTTTGAACTTTACACGAAGCCTCAACATTTTTAAAATTCAGCGGAAGATGAAAAATTTAATTCACTTTCTTGGAGGACACCTGGAGTAGTAGCAAGCAAGGACACGCGCCAGCAGCGCGGAGCAGTTGAAGTGAGTCTCGAAAGGCAGCGGTATCGGATATACATAGAGGGCTATAGCTGGCACCTCCAAAGCAGATAGGCCTGGGAGTTATTCGTGAGCTGAATGCGCAATGTTGAGGAAGAACTTACGCCGACCGTTATTTCGTCCATTAATTGCCCCGTCAGAACGGACGGACGGACGTTTGCTTGCAATTGGTTTTTCGTTATCAAGAACACACAAAACGGAGATTCTGCCTATACCACGTGTTAGGGGACTTTTTTCTTAATTTAGCAACTGGTTTTATCCACTTTTTCGTTATCAGGGCCCGGCGATGAAATTTTCTGCCAAAAATTCGCAGTTTTTTTCGCGTAGCATTACATAACTTTCCCTATACTACGTATATTACTCCGTATATAGGTATGTTTACGCAAAAGTAAAAATTAAAAATAGAGAGTTTTCTTTGGAATAAAATTTGTTCTGCAAATTGAGTTCTTTCATTAAGGTCATGTACATATTTTGAAAATTTTAGTAGTTTTCGCGCAATATTGCGTGCAATATGTGCAATTTTAAAAAATTACAAAAACAAGATTTTCTCAAAAACGGCTCCAAATTTTTTCTTTAAACTTTTGGTAGGGATAGTGGTAAATGTACTCTATCAGATGACATAAAAGCCATATTGCCCTATCCTTGTTTTTTCAAAAATTACAAAAATGTAAATTTTTGACTTGTCTCTCACGTCGTTAATATTTACATTAGCGGCGATTTTTTCACATTATTATATTTACGAGTACATGTGCTTTAAATAATGTCAAGTAAAGTTTCTCGAAAACACAACCGTTTTCTGTGAAAAGTAGCTCAATATTCCGCATTTTCAGAAACGCTCAAACGCCATTTTCTCATATATGGCTGCAATTTTTTCTTGAAACTTTTGTAACGGATAGTGCTAATTACACTCTTTAGTATAGCGTAAAGTTTATTTGTGGTATTTTTTGTTTTTTCAAAAATTATAAAATGTAAATTTTTGAAAGATCTCTCACATCTTTAATATGCACATTCCAGCAATTTGTAAACATTATTATATTTGTGAGTGTAAGTGCTTCAAATAACTTCAAATAAAGTATTTTGAAAACTCAAAAATTTTCTGTGAAAATGAGCTTCAAATTTCGCATTTTTAGTAGCGCTAAAACGCCATTTTCTCTTAAACGGCACATAAATTTTCAAAGAAAATTGCCATTTCGGACTAGGTTTTTGTGTTCTTTAATATTCTAAAATTAATATTTCTGTTCTACCAATAGGAAACCGAAAAATTAAGAAAATGACAAAAAATGTACTTTTGGCGGTGATAGATGGCAGCTGGCAAGAGTATGTGGCAATTCCGAATAGCTAGCCGAGACCAAAGGAAATAGAAAACTAATACGGGAAAGTCTGTGCCATTTTGTGCACCACTCGTTTTTTTCTTCCTTCCGGCCTATCAGGCGCTCTCTCAGGCGTGTAGGTGCAGGCCATGCGGTTCACTAATTTGTGACGTCTCGCTTATGGACGTTTTGCATTTGATTTGCGACCCATCCGCAGCCCCGCATGTCCTTATGTGTCCTTATGCTACCACTAGCTCATTTCCCATGCTCATTAGCACTGCAACGATAACACTGAATGAACGAGCTTGCAAAGCAGACCTCTGAGACTTGACAGATAGAGGAAAATAGAATTTTATATCTTCATCTAAACCTCGCATTTTAATTCGATAAAATCGGGAGTTGTTGACCAGTGGAGTCAATTCTTTATGGAAATGAATGCATTATTTAGCATAATTATCGAATTTATTTTATTTTTGAATTTGGTTTGTTGATTCCAATTGTGCAAGTGATGAGTGTAGTTTCTTTTGTGTAAACGTTGGCCGCATTGTAAGCAAGTTTGTGTATTGTCCTGTGTATGTCCGTGTGTGTGCATGTTTTTCGGAGCAGTCATTTCGCGTCGTCATGCATACGAGTGTGTGCGAGATTTCGAGCGACTATTGTTGTTTGTTATAAGTTTTATTAAGTTGTCATTGTGTGTAGAGGCGTCATTGCTGCTGCTGTTTGTGAACTGAGACTGGAAAATGATCTGTTCTCATGAGAACGTTTTTCACATTTTGAAAAATTAATTTTTCGAAATTGTTTTAAGAAGTAAAGTGGTGAATATGCCAATCCTTTCACATTAATAGATCATATATACCTGAAAAATTACGAATCTTAAATTATTGTAAACGATTCTAAGAGAAATTTTCGAAATATATAATTTTATTTAACATCAACGGCAGCAATAATAACAACAAAAATCATGAAATGAACCTGTCCAAAATGTTATTTTTGCAATGAACAGGAATTTGATCACCGAATTTCGGAATCCTAGTTCGTTTTTGTTTCGTAAATAAATTATATACTTACAGATGTCTCAGTAACGCATTAAGAGAAAAACTCGAGTGTTTACTGGAATTGAATGCTAAAACCATGTGCACTGAAAATGAGCATACCTGATATGGACTTAATGCGCAAAATTATGCAAGCTTAATTATTAAATTAATGCTTTCTTAAAATTCGTGTTAATGAATTTACATGAATTTCTTACATGTTATTATGCATTGGTGTTCTGAATTATGGGAGTTATATTGCCCTCCTTCGATGGATCTGCAAACCTCATTTTTGGGGTCACCAGCCTCCATTGATTACGTTATGTCAAGCGTTACTTTAGTGTAGAATGTGTTATGTTGCTGGTAACATTACGTGCCAAATGCGAAAATCAATTGGACGATCTGGCTGCCCCTGTTCGCCAGTGTACGAATATAGGCACCTCGCCAGATACACCGCCTGCAGCGGCATTGCGGCCCCGGCAGCGTCGCGGCATCACCTGTGACAAACGACCGCGATTAAGAACAACATCGCCCCCGCGCCCGCCGCGAATTTATCTCCCGAGGCAAATTGTTGATCCCTCCTCCCCCTCTCAGCGACGGGACACGCGATATTAAATTTCCCGCCGGAAGGGCGACGCCGTGGCGCCAGGTCACGTCGGCTCTCGAAGAATCCATGCCCCGCTGTCAATGCGAGATGGACGACGCTCGCCGCGAACCGCTCTGAAGCACAATGGTTGACTGATTACTTTGTGTTTTTCGCGCGCCTCACCTACTATGGTCATTAGTCCCGAACGTGTAGCGTATGTAATTTACCGGAAGGTAGTGGTGTTTGTTTCAGGCTGGAATGAGATATCCGGCACCGACCTACACGACGGATTGAGGAATTTCCCACCTCCAGGTATCTCTGGCAGAGGGGCACCGGTCCTGTCGGGACAAGATCTAAGCTCTTGGCTAGTCTTCTGACATGTGTGGTAATGTGGTTTACGTAAGTGTACGTGAGTGTATGTGTGTCTGTGTGCGCGTGAGTAGAGAAGAGAATTCAAGACGAGGAAAGAAAGACAACGCGCGTCCCGTGGCCCAATTGCCTAGGTACTGCTCCGACACACTTCTGATATTGATCGGAGAAAGCTGGGAAAGCTGCAGATCAGAGAAGTCAGCCGCTGCAATTACCCTTCGGACAACGGCTGAAGTCCACCCAGCTAGCGAGCTAGTGATGCAAATTCGCTACTGTTGCAACTCAAACCAACGACTCCCGGTCAGAGTCTGCAGCAGCAACAGTGTTGTCATTGAGCCATCTCAGATGATTCCAGTTATGTGCACTTTAACAATGGTCCAGGCCAATCGAGCAAGAAATTTCTTTTTTGTAACAGTCATCAAACCTTTTTATTTTTATTTAATAGGTAATTATTCCATATATAAATTATATAACTTGATACAATGTGGCTAGGACGAAGGCCTTTAAACCATTACAATACCTACATAGTATCACATTCTAACCTTTCGAATTCTGTATTCACCCCAAATGGTCTCTCACCAAATATGTTAAATTTCAGTCACAACGTATATTTTATTTATTTATCATATCAATTTTTGGAGAGATGGCAAGTGAATTAATGGTTCTAGTTTTGAAGGCTGAAATCTCAACATTTCTGTCGTCGGGTCTCCCTGATACGTAATTTTTTACTTTCCCGCATATATGTATATATACATACGAAGTAATATATGTAGTATAGGGAAAGTTACATAAGGACGCATAAGGACACGCGGGGCTGCGGATGGGTCGCAATTCACAATGTAAATGTCCATAATACTGCACGAAAAACAACCTATTTTGGCAGAAAAATCATTGCCAGGCCCTGATAACAAAAAAGTGGATAAATCCAGTTGCTAAATTAAGAAAAAAATCCTCTAACACATGGTGTAGCCAAAATCCTTGAATCCCTGTTCTGTGGGTTTTAATACCGAAAAAACCAATTGACGGCAAAACGTCCCTTCGTCTGTCCGGTGTATGTGAATAACACTAGCG
>JAHLJT010005212.1:0-28122 GCA_031308135.1 Acheta domesticus | reverse complement strand
AACACACCTATATATCTTACACCGTGAGTACGCCCTCCCGGCACTGCGCTGGCGCCGCAGCGCGGTTCCGCTCCTCCGCGATTGCTGCCGCCCCTGGCGGTCCGAAATACAAACAATTTTCGGAGTCATGAACTAGGACTATAATATTAAAGATAGAGATTTTTCCCTTAATAAAATGTTTCCTAAAGATATGTTTTAAAATAAGATCATGTATCATTTTAGAAATTTGAGTAGTTTTCTCGCAATTTTGGCGTGAAAGTAAAGGCAATACGTGCTGTCTTAGCACCACTAGTTTTCACTGGTAGAACCATAGCCCGCTAATATGCATTAAAAGCCTCGGCGCTCTAACCTCCTCCTTGTTACAGCTAATAAGTTCTGCTATTGAACCGCTCGGCGCGCTGCTCGCCGATCATTCCTCGATCTGCTGCTGCACGCAAATATACGGAGATCTGCATTACAAACACAGAACTCTTTCGATTTAGAGGCTTTGAATTCAAGTTTTAGGCATCTCATTACTTCTTTAGTAACAGCGGCAATGTTCTTCACGACCTCTGATAAAAAAGTGTTCACAAAATTATGTCAATGATCGTTATTAAATCTGCGTTCTCATCACACGCAAGGGAAACTGTTTCTTTCCAAAGCTGACTTAATATATTTTTGAAGGTTTCATTTCACAACAAACATTGGAACTCGTGGTACAGCTTTCACAAAAAATTGCTCTATCACAAATAGCCTTCAGCGTTATTTTAAAATGAGACTGATTTATTTATTTAAGAACATTTATGCTAATTATCTTCGCATAGTAAATAAATATTAACATACATTCTTAATGTTTCTAAACGTTAGTAAAATATTAAACCCTACCTGGCTACCTAACAATCAGTTTATTCTCAAAATTCGATTATAAATTTTAAAAAAATCACTACAAATAACACAAACAATTTCTGTTTACGTTCAATAAGAACACATTGGCTCAAGTACTGGGCATGAGACAGCTTTGGATATTTCTTGTATTGTAACACTTTTCGATCAAAAAGTGATACATTTCTCTCAACAACGTCATTGGAGATCACGTGATATCTGATTGTAGAATTTTATTTCTTATGTTTATTTCTTTGTTTCATCATTGTCGTGGGATTTGAAGACGGGGGGGGGGGGGGGGAACTACGAAAGAATCAGAAATAATTTCTATGTACTTTATGTGTGCTCTATTCGAAACTCTCTAATATGTTTTTCTGTACGTCCATGAGAGCGTCATATATTTTGCTTAGTTGTAGTAACTTTCTGATTCTAATCTCTGGTGAGACTTTTTACCAGAACAATAGTGATTTGGATGCTTTTTGGTGATTGAACTTTCTGAGTGTTATTACAGCAGCGTCAATATATATTTATTTACAAACCAGCGTTTTTAGAGTTTCTTTAGTATATATTTTTTTCTTCATGATACTTCTTCTATTTGAATTTCTGCGTTTTTGAGCATGTAAATATAGAATAAAGAATAAATACAGATTGAAATATAAAAAATATAGTATAAAAACTGATAAAATAATAGTTTTCTATTTTTTTTCGTTTTCAATCCATAGTCTTTAAAAGCCTCAAGACATTATGTGCATTAAAGTTATCTTTAATCCCTAAATATATGATACATTTCAGAAATATTAAGAATATTATTGTATTTTATACGTCAAGAAGAGCCTACTGTGCTCACTAACCAAGTAGATTTCACACGCATGCTCTGTATTTGAGGTTATATTTGAAGAATTCACTCCACAATTTCTTTTAAACAACTGCACAGTGATATATAACTTCAGCTATTGTTTTAAATATTACACCAACATGAGTTTTCAATGCCTCATATCATTATAAGTGACCAAAATTGCCAGAAATACGGGCATTTTTCACATGTGATTAAAGCGGCCGAAGGCCTCGCGAATGGTCGGCGACCAGCGCTCCAGTCGCTACATGTTAAACTTCGTTCCGTTCGCTAGCGTCCATAAGGATCGGCGAAGTGCCGCGGCTGTTAGGCATACTAGTGGGCTATGGTAGAACAAAAGATGCATAAAGCAATGGTGTAAGTTGCATTTTTCGTTGCACTCCCTCAATTTTTCGAAAGTTTCAAAAGTGTTTGGCGGTTTCCTACAAAAAATATTGGCGTTTTCTACGACTACCGTGATGAAATTTTTTTCTACGAAGTCTGTTTATCAACATAATATTCAAATTAGATCACGTCCAAATTTTCGAAATTATGGGTAGTTTTTTGAAACATAATCAATTTCTAACAATTATTTTCTCAAAACGGGTCCAACTTTTCACTTTCAATATTTCCTCGCATATATCAAAGAACGGTAAAGAAAGTTGTGCTGGACCCATGGTGGTAGGAAATGGTGCGGATTACATTTGCATCAAGAAATCAGTTTTTTGTTGTTTGTCGTAGGCGTTTATTTGTCTTTAAGCTTTTTCGGTCACATTGTGGCCATCTTCAGTGGTACAGAAAAACGAATAATAACAACATATCTAATTACAAATAAAATATAATCTATTACAGAATATTGTTATGAATAAAATTAAATTTAAGCAAAATTGAAAAATTGAATACAAAATGTGAAAATGAAAACATAATTTTGAATCAAGAGTACATGAACTGACAAATTACTGGTTCTAAAGTGAAGTAAAATAATATATAAAAAAAAAATCGTCTAGACAATTGAATAACTAATTTTAATGAGCAAACTGACATATCGATTCTGAGGCGGCTAGGGCCTCCGTTCAGACAAGACAGCCTAAGGTGGAGGGTATTGCACGCTGTTTAAAAGAAAGTCTCAATGGAGAGGAGGAGAACGCGGAGTTTTTCTAAGAAATGGCCATTAGGGGAAAAGTCCGGTCGTTTAGTAAATTATTGATATACGTAGTGTAGTCAAATCCCTTTTTTGTGGGTCCTTGATACCGGAAAACCAATTGAAAGCAAAACGTCCTTCCGTCTGTCAGTCTGTGAACACACTAGCGCCTAAGCCATAAGTACGCTTTCTTCCTACAGGAAATTCCCCCGTCGATATCATTCCACTCCAGATGCCGGGGTTTCGAAAAACTTTCTTCAAAATTTGGGAGTAATTTACATGAAGCCTTCCGGACATTTTCAAAATTTTCAATTTTTTTTTAATCTCATGTAAGAATAGAGACAAATACACTTATGAAGGTGCATATGTCCTAATTTCACGGTTAACTCGAAAATTGAATTTTTTGCTTCTGCTTTCTTCCTTTAACTACAAAGTTAAATATAGAGATTTTCCTTCAAATGAAATTTGTTCTCCATTCTCTCATTAAGTCATCTGTAGACGTTTTTGAAATTTGGTAGTTTTTCCCGCAATATTGTGTGCAATATGTGCAATTTTAAAAAAATACAAAAACCAAGATTTTCTCAAAACTGCTCTAAATATTTTCTTTGAACTTTTGGTAAGGATAGTGTCTAATGTACACTATGAGATTACATAAACGCCATATTGCTCCATTCTTTTGTTTTTCAAAAATTAGAAAAATAATAATTTTTGAATTTCTCTCACGTCATTAGTATTTACATTAGCGTTGATTGTTCATATTATTGTATTTATGAGTACATTCTTCTTTAATAATGTCAAGAAAAGTTTCATCGAAACTCAACCATTTTCGGTGAAAATAGCTCAAATTCCACATTTTCAGAAACGTTCAAACGGCCATTTTCTCAAGCATGGGCTACAAATTTGTTCTTCAAACTTTTCGAACGGATAGTGCAAATCGTTTTCTTTAACAGGGCCGTGAAGTTCGTTTTGGGGGTATTTTTGTGTTTTCAAAAATTACGAGAATTACACAAATGTATTTTTTTTTGAAAGGGCTCTCACACCGTCAATATGCGCATTTCCAGCACTTTGAAAGCACTACTGAATTTATGGATTAATGTGCTTCAAATTACTTCGAAAGAAGTTTTTCGAAATCACTAAAGATTCCTGTGAAAAAGAGCTTCAACTTTCGCAATTAACTCCTTTTTCTTAAAGCTGCTCAAATTTTTTGAAAGAAAATTGCCATTTATGACGAGGTTTAGTGTTCTTTAATATTCTAAATTTAATATTTCCGTTCTACCAATAGGAAACCGAAAAATTAAGAAAATGTCAAAAAAATGTACTTTGGGAGGCGATAGGTGGCAACTGGCAAGAGTATGCGTCAAGGCGAAATAGCGAGCCGAGACCAAAGGAAATAGTAAACTAATACGGGAAATTCTGTGCCATTCTGTAGCACCACTAGTTATTTAAGTCAGAATTTCCGCCTTTCTGACACTTCAAATATTACTTGATCTCGTGAATAAATGAAGCTTGCAAAATATTTTTTAAATTCAAAAGTTTAAATGAAAATATATTTCTGCTATTGAATTAAGTTTATTCAGTTGTGTTCAGGAACATATCCGATGTGTATTACAGTCTTAATATATTCTGCGTAAGTAGTGTGCGAGAAAGTAACTAGTCTGTTACATATTAGCACAGACTTTCTCGCACTAGTTAGTTTTCCTTATCTAAGCTATCTTTTCGATTTGCCTTACCATCTTCTCGGCTTGACACCTGAAACCACTTTTTTAACGTTTTCACTATTTGTCAGTCACTCATAGTAGAATTGAAATATGACTAATAATATTGTAGCCGCTTTTCAATTAAGTTTGGAAAAAATCTACGAATATATTAGGTGCTAAAGCTGTTTACAGACGGAGAGCGAGACGACGGACGTTTTGCCGTAAACCAATGTTTCCGTATAAGGACTCACAATTCTTGAATTCTGACTACACAACGTGTTAGAGCAAGTAATTTGCTACAGAACGTAGCCCATAAGAATGCGTGTCCAATGTTGCCCTTTGTACGAGTATGTCCCTGATTTTTGGAAAACATGGCCTGGAACAATTTTTTCCGTATAATTAGCCATTAATTTTAGGTAGGAATTCATGTTTTTCTGAGTTTATTTAGTTTTTATGTTTATTAATCCATAACAACCTGGTATGTTATTTGTTTCTCTTTGCACCGCCTCGAATTTTAGAAAATGTGGAACCTTATTTCCTAGGGCCTAAAATTATCCTTTAATTTTGGGTAGGGTTTTATATTTTTCTGAGATTTTTGTGTTTTCGCTCATAAGAACATGTGTTGACTGCTTCTCTTTGTACAGCCTTGATATTGGGGAAATATCAGCTGGAACAATTTTTTTCTCGTCTAAAATTAGCCTTTAATTTTGGATACATTTTCGATGTCTTACAATAATGGGACGTATTTTATAGATGATTGCTGCTAGCAATAGACTAAATTTCAATTTTGCAAAATACAAAAGAGTCTAAAATTAGGGAATAGAGCATTTAATTAGTCTTTAATGTTGAATTTGGTTTGGTTTAATTTGGTTTTGAGGTGCTGCTAGCTTTGGATGGCTCCGCCAGCATTTAGAAATAGATTTGAGGCATTGTTTGGTCGTACGTGTTTATTTTGGCGTAAAGCTTTTCCGGTTGCACTGCCGCCATCTTCAGTGCTACAAAAATAATAACAATATATCTTAATTACAAATAAAATGTAATCTATACAGAATGATTTTATGAATAAAATGAGAATTTAAGCAAAATAGAAAAAAAATTGAATATAAAATGTGAAAATGAAAACATAATTTTGAATCAAGTGTATATGAAATGACAAATGTGTGCATGAAAGCACTGCATGTATCTTTTGCGTCTGATGCATCAGCAGCTGACAAGTTATTTTCTGCTTACGTTATGTCTGGTAGATACTCTGTGTACTTCAGTTAACGTTGCCCCTTTCTACACACTCTATGGTAATTTGTTTAAAATAGTAAGATTATCATTGTTTTCCGCTTAGACAATTACATACAGACCACCGGTAAACAGTCACGGGTCCACAGACTGTTTACCAGACAACAAGTTTAACATCTAGTTTCTTCAATGCGCAGAAAAAAAGAAAAGATCAAACACAATTTGATCTTGTTACAAAATTCGTTGTTAATGGAATGAGACCCTTATCAATTACAATTACAAGAAGAAATATTAGTGATACAATGTTTGCAAACTAGTAATGTTGAAGGGATTTGTATTGTATTGAAAACAGTTTTGTGTTTTCAAAACTATTTTAAAATACCATTTTGTATTTTGTTTCTAAAATACTTTTATGGAAGTATTTTGTATTTGGTATCTAAAATATTGTCAAGTAGTTTTGATACTGAAAAAGTTTTTTCACGTATTTTGCCCAATTCTGGTTATGTTAGAAATAACTATTGATGAGTAACGACGCACGAATGACTTTTCTAATGAGAACATGTAATACACACAAAACATTACAACTTTGTTTGACAAAAGACATACATTTCAAGACATACTCAAGGCGACGCAAAGCCGTCTGCAATTACAATTAGCATGGAAATTCTACATACTAACACCCTCCCTCAATTCCAAGGCTATTTAATTATCAGTCACGTAATCCACATCTGACAGCGCAACTTTCATGTTTATTAGTGGGTAGAGGTTTAGTCAATACATCGGCAACCATTTCTTCAGTACTTAAATATTCAATTTTTAATATATGTTCTTGTACTGCTTGACGAACGACGATATGTTTAGACCTAGCGTGGAACACTGGATTGTATACTAATTTTCCAGCATTGTAAAATAATTATTTTGTTAGAATTATTAATTCTCAGTTCTTGGGCAAAAGTAAGAATGTGTATTGCTTCTTTAGCAGCTTCGGAAATGCTAATGTAGTTTGCTTTCGTTGAAGACGGTTCTTTGTTTACGTGTATATCACGAAATAGCTGCTCCAGACATCAAGAAAACATATCCGGAATACGATTTTCTATCATTTGGGCAATTTGCCCAGTCGGCATCAGCATAACCCTGTAATTCTGTGTTATCGTGAACATAAACTATTTTTTTTATTGTTTCTTGCAGGTACCGATTATACGTTTGGCGGCCTGCCAATGACTTTCATTGTGACAATTATTATACCGACTTAACATGTTAACAGCGTAAGCGATGGCCGGACGTGTGCCTCCTGCTACATACATAAGAGAAGAACCAATGAGCTCTCGGAATGGTCGTTGATTCGTCGTTCTCTCTTTCTGAAGTGGTGTCGGATTGAAGTTTCATTCCTGTAGCGATGGGAGTTTTCACGGGCTTCCATCTTGTATCTTTTCAAGATGTCTTTAATGTAACTACTTTGACAAAGTGTTATCTTCTTATCATCTTGCTTTATTTCAATCCCCAGACAACAGCTAGCTCGTCCTAGGTCCTTGACGTCAAAATGAGAAGCAAGTTCTCTTTTGCTATGATTGATCCTTGCATTATTTTTCCGATGCAATTAACATGTCAACATAGATAAGTAGATACGTGTGAGGTTCTCTAGTATCAACGAACATGCATGGATCCGAATTTGTAGCTCGAAGACCAAAATCTTCTAGAGTGGTCTTCAACTTCGTATGCCATTGTCGACCTGGTTGACGAAGACCGTAAATGACTTTCTTCAATTTACAGACCTTGTCACTATTTTAAGAGTTGGAGCATATTTTGAGCCTTTTTGATTAAATTGATGTCTCCTTCAGCCTTAATTATTCTTTTTAATGACTCATTTAAGTATGATGGTTTTCCAATGAACAGTAACGTGTCGATATCACCATTCAAATATGCGATGGTGATGTTGAGTTGTGAAATTTTCAGATCAAGTTTGACAGATAACGCCATGAGGAATCTAAATGACTCAATTCTGGCGACCGGAGAGAATGTATCAATAAAGTCGATTCCAGGTCTTTAAGAGAAACCTCGGGCGACTCTTCTGGCCTTTCGTCTGTGAATGGATCCATCCGGATTCATCTTGCAGTCGATGACAATATTATTGCTCGGTCTGTTGACTAATTCCCAAGTGTCATTGGCAATTATACACTAGATTTCCGAGTATATTGCATCACGCCACTCGGATTTGTCGGGACCGTTTATAGCTTTGTGCATATTTATTTCTGTTGCATTGAAAACATAGTTATTACTTTCTGATGAATCTTTTTCTTCACTAACAACATTTTTATTTTTGTAATTGATAGTAGATAAGTCCACAATTGGCAATATGGGATGCACACGTTCTGTATGATCAATAAAATTAGTTTAATCTGATCTTTACTCATTTGTGAATTTTCCCATTTGGGTGGACGTCCTCTTTTTCCAGTTTTTACCTTTCTTGGTCTTCCGCGTTGTTGGCTTGTTGTAGCAACGTCATTATTATCTTCGAAAGGTTGAGAGGAATTTGTGTTTTCACATTCAAGAGTTGGAGATCCAATATCACTGCCGTTTAAACATTCTGGAATTGGAGGATTTGGATCTATTTCAACTATGTTCGGCGAATGTATTTGTAGTTCCTGGTGTATTTCGTTAAGCGCGTTTTCTCCAGGAAAAAATCTTCTTCGGGCGATTTGCAATTAAATTTGTCTAGGAATCTTACATAGCGTGATATACGAATTGCTCGTTCACGTGGTATCCAGATACGATATCCCTTATTGCAATCAGAATATCCAACGAAGTTTTCACATATACCTTTGTTTTCAAATTTACCTTTACCAGGTGTCTTGTCTAGGATATAAACCTTGGTTCGAAATGCAGGTAAATTTGAGATATCTGGTCTTTTTCCGTTCCATTTTTCATATGGAGTCCCCTCGGGCAAGCTCTTTGTAATGCACCTGTTCCGAATGTAGTTTGCGGTCGCAACAGCTTCCGCCCAGAAAGAAGAAGGCATTCCGGACTCTATTAACATACATCTAGCAGCTTCGAAGAGGATCCGGTTTCGCAGTTCAACGATCCCATTCTGTTGTGGCGTGTAGGCGTGTGCGGCGTTTTCAACCGTTGTTGGATTCCTGCATCCTTAAGAATTGTTTCCATTCTCTTATTTGCATATTCCTTCCCGTTATCAGATAAAATTGTTTTGACTTTATAACCTGTTTGGTTTTCGGCAATTTTTTTAAATTCAACAATTTTTTAACAGCTTCTGCTTTTTCGCGAATGAAGTAAACTTGACACCAACGATTGTAATCATCTACGAACGTGAAGTATCGTTTACCATCTTGTGGATATGTCTTCATTGGTCCACATATGTCTGAATGAATCAGCTCCAGGGATCTTATCGATGACTCTGCGTTTTGTGAACGGAATTCTTGTGATTTTTCCAGCGAGACATGTTTCACACTTACTTTAGTCTAAGTCCTCGAATTCCAGTCCGATGACATCTTGGCTCTTGAGCATCAGTTTCATGTCCGTGGAGTTGAGATGTCCGAGTCGAGCGTGACAACTTTTCATTGAATTCTTGATAGCTGCTGTCTCCGTATTGACAAATGCAAGTTGGTTGTCTTCTTCCAAATATAATAAGTCCCCAATTATTTTTGCGATGAGTTTCACCTCGTTGTTCGAGTTGTAGGCGATTGCACATTCCCTTTCGAATGTCACTCTCAAGTTTTGATCGACGATTTTGGCAACTGAAATTAAATTATTTTTCAGATCAGGTACATACAAAGTGTTTCTCAGCGACACTCCGTCACATACATTTCCCGCTATTGAGAATTGTACGTCACCCTTCGCCTTTACTTCTGTAACAATCGTCAACGAGTGTTAACTTACTGTTTTATATGCGTGCTCGAATGCGCTTTTGTCGTTGCACATGTGGGAGGTACAACCACTGTCATTACACCACAATTTACCTGTGTGATATTAATTCTCGACTGACACACAAATAACCCTTTTCAGTTTTATTTTCTGATGTTTTAATCAATTTCTTCTTCAGAAAAATTTGGCTACTTTATGACCTTTTTTACGACACTATTTTCAATTTCATATTCTTTAGAGTTTGCTCAGCTTTGAAATTGGTTGTAATGTCTCTAAGTTTCTTGAAGAAACGTTGATTATTTTTCACAAGTATTGCGGTTGTCAACCCGTCGTCGTTCTTCAGTTTTCGAGCGTTGTGCTCTTCCAAAATCTTAACCTTGAGCGTCCGGCAGATCATCACGAGATTCTATAGCACATCGAAAGTTGTAGCTTTCAGGAAGGCTGTACAGCATCATGATGGCCAACAAGTCTCCGTTGATGTCCATATTCATTGCTTGCAATTTGTCAAATGCATCCAAGAATCCAGCTAGATGTTCCTTTAAATCATCACCATCTTTCATTTTGTGTTGCGTCAGGCGTTTCAGTAATGTCGCTTTTCGCGCGGGTCCCTTTGATGCATATATGGACTCCAATTTAAGGCATACCTCATGGGATGTCACGCAAGTTCTGACTTGTTTTAATTCTGAAGGATTGATTGACAAAATCAAATCCGCCCTTGCCTTGCGGTCAGCTTTTATCCAAGCAGCTTTCAAGGTGCGTCCAGCTTCTAACTCGGCGGCATTGCCTGTCGGTTCTGAAGGTGCGGGAATTTCCCCAGAAACATATCCCCATGTCTCATTTTTTTATTAATAAAGCTTCTTCTTGTATAGCCCACGTATCATATTATCACGTGATAACATTTCGAGTCGTGTTGCGTGCGCCATTTTCGAGTTTGCTTATAGACTGACTTTTACGTTTAATGACAATATTTGGATATTTTCCTTTTCTTCACGTTTAAAAAATCTTCATATCAATGCGAATCGCTCGTACTGAGGCACAAAACCTGTTAGAAATAACTATTGATGAGTAACGACGCACGAATGACTTTTCTAATGAGAACATGTATTTTCGTAATACATACAAAACATTACAACTATGTTTGACAAAAGACATACATTTCAAGACATACTCAAGGCAACGCAAAGCCGTCTGCAATTACAATTAGCATGGAAATTGTATATACTAACAGGATACACTTCAACGACCATTTGAAAATTCTTAAATAAACGAAGCGCAAAAAAATTTTAAAAATAAAAAATCAAACGTTTAAACGAAAACAGCTTTTTGCCAATGAATTCAATATATTGACGTTCTAGATAAATGTACTAACGAATCGCTGTGTGTATTTTAACCGTAAATAAAATTATTAGTTCATATTAATGTGAGTGAACGGTGGCCGTCATTATCGCCTTCTGTTATCAGTGAGGGGTTACAACAATGTGTTGCAACAAGCAACAATGACCGCTAATTCGTGTGGCATTCGTTTGACATTTTGCATATTAGCATTCTTGTTACCGCTATCAAGAAAATGACAATGGATAGAAAAATATAATTAAATACAATACTGTTATATTCATCAAAACCACTTGCTTTGTACACGGACTATTTCACACATGTTGTAAGTAACCAATGCTAAGCTAGAATAAATTCAAATTAAACCAATCCCAGACGTCTATCGCCGTATGGTAATCACTTTGTTTACCTTTTGCACTCCGCTGTAATCACTTTGTTTACCTTTTGAAGATAAAGATGGCAATTGTTTTAGGTCCATAATAACTTATGAGAATTAATATAACTTTTAAGTGTGTCGTTTTGATAATGTTTAAAACTCTGAAATAGAATCTACTATTAAAGATTCAGTGCCGAAAAATAGTGAAAGAAACAGAGAAAATGTGTCGAATCAACTTCAAGAATTTTGTGGAGAAAGAAAATAAAAATGGACAGCAAAAAATTACAAATGAAGAAATTACACATGTTTTTCGCAATTAATACGCGAAGATTAGATGGTGAAGTGTACAAAGAATATGCTTTCAAAACTATGTGGGACGTTACAATCAAAATTATTCAGAAAATTATTTTAATGAATATAAACGTGTGTTCAATCATTTGAAATTGACGAATGCCGCTGCTAATTCAGCTTGTACATCTTCCATTTCAAATACTTCCACAGAACGGAGAGCCCAACTTTCTACAATTTAATAATTGTGTTTTTAATAACTGTTCTTTTTATTTATTTATTTACGTAAAAAACAGTTAAAAACTGTGTGTGACAAGCTATGTGGGAGAAGTAAATTTGTGCACGTTTTCATAATTGTGTGATCTCTATCCTAAGCCATATTCTTGTCGAATTTTGAATACAGAAAAAAAGAGCATTTTTTAGTTTTGTTGACAAAATATTCGTTCCTATATAATAAAATATATTTTCAAACGTAAATTATACTGCGAATAATATTTCTGCCGACTTGACAGCTCCAGGGGAGAGGGAATTCCGTTATGCAATTAGAGGCTTCAAATAGTGATGATGTCACTACAGAGTTGCCGAAGTTTACTAAGAAACAAATGAAATCTAATAGCGCGAAGCAACTGGAAATTGAAGAGCGCCGAGCGCCAAGAGGAGCGCCATTACTTGTTAGGTTATGCATTGTGTGTGCAGTTATGTCGTCTACTGATAAAGGCTGATATACTTATGACACGATGTATATGTACATCCACCTTACGGGACATTTCTAATTTTTATCTTTATGCCAATGCATTCAATAGGACGCCTCCTTGAAACCTTGTAAATAACAGGCAAAGTCAGTGACTTCGAAAAGTCCTGCAATATTTTTTATTGTGAACGTTCTGTGAAAGGTATGTATTCAAACCAAGATGTCTTGCTTTTAGATACTTCTCTCTTATAAATCTTTCATGATGAATATTACGCATCTTCCTTCTTAAAACGCGTATCGCTGTACTTACTTTCATCTGCTTTGCGTGTCTTGTGCAAAAATGTTTTGTTATTCCTTGCTTTGGCAGGATTATAATGTAAAAGACTGCGATAAAATTGTGTAATAGAATTTCATCAAATAAACTAGTGTCATTATTACAATTCTACCAAACATACAATAAGCTAGACGTGTATGCCTCAACAGCTGATCTGACGCAAGAACGAACACGTGTCTGCCGTCCGAGTAAGCCGCTCTCCCCCACTCCCGGCTGTCAAGTCAGCAGAAGTTTGGCTCGCAGTATAGCTATAAATGTGGGCCCTTAACCCATTAAGTCTCACATTATTTTTACTGCAGTTTTTTTAATGAAATTCAAAAAATCATCATAATTGAGTGTTAGTTATTTAATTTTATCGAAATTAATTGAAATTATTAATTTGGGTAGGCGTGGAGGACTGTCCTCATATGAGGACGCTGGGACTTGGTATGAAGTTTTCCGCAATAATAAAAATGAGTCTTCATAACAAACGTTTATGCCCACTGGATTCGAATTTTTGTAACTACTTTTTGAAATTTAAAACAAAGCAAATACAATTACACTAGAAGAATATTTTCAAAAAAGAACTTGATGGTAATTATTGAACAGACTTCTACTACAAACATACGAATTTCCTCGAATTACTCGTATTTTCTAAAATGATCTTGTACTCAGCTAAGATTGTAGTACAAAAGTAATTCCAGAAAAAATTACTTTACTTTCTGAAGTGGAATAGACTAAAACATTCCACACAGAGGGTAATAATGCATTTAGCACAATATTTGCAAGGCTTGCTTATGCATGATGGCTGCTGATAATGTGCATAAGCAATTCTCGTGATAATGAGTCTTTTTCTGTCGAATCTTACGTTAGGCAGCACGCCTGCTGGAGAAGACAAAACTGATACTTTCTTTCTTGCAGATTCTCGGAACTTTTATGGAGCGATTTTTATAAATCTGCCTCTCAAGGCCCGTCTTCACAATGAAAACTATCGCGGTATTTCGCGTCTTTCCAGGTCGTGCCACTAAATGTTGCGTAATCAAGCAGTGCTTGATACGGTCGTGATCATGTGACTTGTAGCAGCACGACCGAGAAAACCGCGAAATGCCGCGATATATTCCATCGATCCGGCCTAGTGAGGCAGCTTTATAAAAATCGCGTCTTTCTCAGTCGTGCCGGTAGATGTCACATAATCAAGCAGATATCGCATGACCAAGCAGTGCATGATCAAGCAGACACATGATCAATCATGAGACATCTAGCGGCACGATCATTACTCAACAAAATCAACATGAAATGCAAATTTCAACTCTTTTACAAGTTCTTCACTTCACGACAAAAATGTATAACATAAAGTCCCAGCGTCCTCATATGAGGACGGCACTAAAATATCAACGTCTCGAAAACATTGAATCATATAACTGCACAATTTTATATTCTTTGTAACGTATGAGCGCAAACTAGCATTATGTAGTCAGTTTAACAACTCACCGAAATTTAGAAAAAAAGATATAATCAATTTTTTTATCAACACAAACGAAGTATAAAATGCTCTAGCTTAGGAAGCTAGAAAAACTACAAGAATATAAATCTGAGCGATAACAAACGTTTATATCTGTTGAATGAACCTTTGCGGTGTTGCCAAACAACAATGTGATGGAGAAGAAAATTTATAATGTAATGAAATAAAAAAATTCACTGTCCTCAAATGAGGACGCTGGTACTTATACTGCGATTTTTCTAGGAAGAGCTCTCAAGATAACTCAAATCCCATCTTCGCGATGGAATATGTCACGGCATTTCGCGTCTTTTCTCGGTCTTGCCAGTAGAAGTCGCATGATCGCAAGCACTGCTTCCTACGGTCGCGATCGTGCGAATTCTAGCGGAACGACTGTGAATGATACGAAATGCCGTGACATATTCCATCGCGAAGATGGGATTTGAGTTATCTTGAGAGCTCTTCCTACAAAAATCGCAGTATAATGGGTTAACCAAGACCAACTACAATACATATTGTAGTTGGTCTTGCCTTAACCCTCATCATGTTCTTCGTGAAAAAATACTTTTTTATGTTGTTGTTCAGTCCCTTGTTGAATTTTGGACAGCCACAAAAATACTTAAAATCTTATTAAACATAGTGCAATTATTACAAAAATTCTTAAAATACTTATTTTTGTAGTTGTCCAAAATTCAACAAGGGACTGAACAACAACATCAAATAAAATTAAGGTGACAACCAAATTAAAACTAATCTAATAAGAATACTTTTTGCCGCGACTATATGGAGAACGATAATTTGAATAACTATATTTCTCACTGAAATTTAGAAGACGTGCACAAATAATGAAGTTACATTTACGTAACTTCATTAGGTAAATATTGTAAGTATCTTTGTTATAACTATTTTTTTATTTTTTTTACCATAGAATTGAAACGTATTTGAAACCATTTTCTGCATTAAACTGTAATTCATATTTTACTTGATTAGAAGTTATTCCAAGAGGCAGTGATAACTCGGAGCTGAATGAAAGTTTTACATATTCCGGTAGCAATTTTGAGAAATATTTATCTTCTTCGTAATTCCTGTTTTTTAAGTTATCCATTGTCACACTAAATGTCACTCGAAGTACTGTGATATTACTTATGACTAATAGTCATTTCCTTACCTTATTATGCAAAATGAAATCATCTATTCGTTTTTACATTCATCTTAATTAAAGGTCGCAATCTTATATAGATTGAATGATTAAATAAAATGAAATGTAATCTTTCTTTCCAAGCTTGGAATGAACAGTCTCACAATGGTTTCATGCACGAAGTCTACAACGAGGAGACTCAACTCCGGTGTTGGAGGCATGGTGGGGGTATGTACGAAAAACGTCGGCAGCTATTTGAAAAATAATACAAAAAAAAACGAGTCCCTTCGCCTTCAGCGACATCACGCGGCGAAAGAAGGAACTTATCTCGGCTTTTCTCGGCCACCAATCGTCAAAATTCGTTTGGTCCAAGTGGCGCCCACGAAGTCTACAACCAGGCGGTGTGCGGATGTGCTTAACCGAAGACAATAAGTTCAAAAGGAAGTAGTAAATAATTTTGTAGAAAAAATGTTTGAATTAAATTTTGTATACGATGCTTTGCTGCCATTGGCTGTTTTGAAAGCATTCGTAGTTCTTTTAATTGCCACGTGAGGTCGCTGAAGGCGAAGGGACTTGGGGTTTTTTTGTATTATTTTTCAAGTAGCTGCCGACGTTTTTCGTACATACCCCCACCACCGGAGTTGAGTCTCGTCGTTGTAGACTTCGTGGTTTCATGTCTATGTTTTATAAAGAGAAGAATTCAAGACATTTCATTATCTTCTCGCTACAATGAACTTCTCAAATTACCAAAACTGCATTGCACGGCAGGGGGTGGTAATATGAAATTAAAGTTAAAATGTTCGCATATATGTATGGTACTTTTTTTCAGTTTTTCTTCCATGTAAAGTTTCAGAAATAATGCTAATATAACCTTCCGGCGGGCGCGCGGCAGCTCCATGCTGTCTTTGGGCTTTTATTGTTCTAAAATGGAGTACGGCTATTTGACATGTCAGAGGGCTTCAATATTCTCACTTCGCAACATTCTAAACGAAACACGGAAGTCTCAGTTCTGTTGCCTTCTCCCTATCAGTCGTAAAGAAGATTTGGAAATAAGAAAATTCTGACTGCAGCACTCCGTTTTCTACCGCGCCCACTTGTGTAAGTATTTTTAGTATTCCAAACAAACATTTTACTTATTTAAATTGTTCGTTTACACGTGTTTTCCATCACTATAAGTAAAACCAGAGATATTGAAAGTTGTTTTTTACTTTCCCGTATACGTACGTATACACGGAGTGATATACGTAGTATAGGGAAAGTTATGTAATGCTGCGCGAAAAAATGGCCAATTTTCGGCGGAAAAAAATTAATTGCCGGGCCGTGAAAACGAATAAGTGGATAAAACCAGTTGCTAAATTAAGAAAAAAAAATCCCCTAACACGTGGTGTGGTCAAAATCCATGATTTGTTGCTTCTTTATACTTAAAAATCGATTGACGGCATTCCGTCCGTCTGTCCGTCTGTGGTCAACGCTAGCGCCTAAACCGTTTGGTCGATTTTCTTCAAAATTGATATTCCACAGTCGATCTGATTCTAGTCGAAATTTTGTGATTTTGAAAAAGATTCTTTAAAATTTGGGGGTTCTTTATATGAAGCCCCCCCGGGGATTTTCAACATTTTCTCAAAAACGGCTCCAAATTTTTTCTTTAAATTTCTTGTATGATTAGAGGAAAATACACTTTTTAACATGGCATAGGTCCGATTTTCACGTACAGCTCTGAATTTTCGAAAATTGTGAAAGTTTGAATTTTTTTCGGCGTCTTTCTCCAACAACAAAATTGAAGATAGAGATTTTTTCTTCAAATAAAATTTGTTCTGCATATTGAGTTCTTTAATAAAGGTCATGTAAATGTTTTTCACAATTTTGGTAGTTTTCTTGCAATATTGCGTGCAATATGTGCAATTTTAAAAAATTACAAAACAAGATTTTGTCAAAAACGGCTCCAAATTTTTTCTTTAAACTTTTGGTAGGGATAGTGGTAAATGTACTCTATCAATGACATAAAAGCCATTTTGGTCTATCGGTTGGTTTTTTCAAAAAATTACCAAAATGTAAATTTTTTTACTTGTCTCTCACGTCGTTAATATTTACATTATCGGCGATTTTTTACATTATTATATTTACGAGTATATATGCTTTAAATAATGTCAAGTAAAGTTTCTCGAAAACACTACCGTTTTCTGTGAAAAGTAGCTCAAATTTCGGCATTTTCAGAAATGCTCAAACGTCATTTTCTCGTATATGGCTGCAATTTTTATCTTGAAACTTTTGTAACGGATAGTGCTAATTACACTCATTAGTATAGCGTGAAGTTTATTTTGAGTTTTTTTGTTGTTTTTTTTCAAAAATTATATAAATGTGAATTTTTTGAAAGATCTCTCACATCTTTAATATGCACATTATCCGCAATTTATAAAGATGATTATATTTGTGAGTGTAAGTGCTTCAAATAACTTCAAATAAAGTATTTTGAAAACTCAAAAATGTTCTGTGAAAATGAGCTTCAAATTTCGCATTTTTAGTAGTGCTAAAACGCCATTTTCTCTTAAACGGCAAATAATTTTTAAAAGTAAATTGCCATTTACGGCTAGGTTTTTGTGTTCTTTAATATTCTAAAATTAATGTTTCTGTTCTACCAATAGGAAACCGAAAAATTAAGAAAATGACAAAAAAATGTACTTTTGGCGATGATAGGTGGTAGCTGGCAAGAAAGAGTATGTGGCAATTCCGAATAACTAGCGAAGACCCAGGAAAATAGAAAACTAATACGGGAAAGTCTGTGCCATTCTGTTTTTGTTTTTTGACAAATAAATAAATAAATAAATACGGTCATGCTTAATTTTTTCAAAATACGAGTAGTTTGTCTTTAATTTTGTGACAAACGTAATAGGCCGCTGTAAATTTACTGCGCTTCGGACAGCTGGTTGCGTCGTAAATTAGAATGTGCAATTTTTGTATATTATTTCTTTCTTCGTTTCTTACATTCGAACTTTGTTATTGACTTACACACTAATATTTTAGAAATTGTTTAATTTGAAATATTTGAAATAAGTAAAAAGAATTAATAGCTCTCAGAATAGCGACAATGCAGGGTCTGCAACAATGGAATTCACTTTGCGCTCGCGAATATCTGTGAATTAGTGACATTGTTGTGACCTAATGGAGCTGTATGAAAAGGAGTTATAATTGTCTAATTTATATTGATATTTGCAGGCAAATATTTAGTTTTGCACCAAATGCTGTACCATTTGTAGTGAGTAGAGAATTTGTTGCATGGTTTTAAAATACTCTTCCCTAATCATGGCCCAATGGAAGGCATTTCTATATTTCCAGGGTATCAGGCTTCTTTTTCCAATACAGGGTTACAAAACTTTTGCATTCTATTTTTGTGAAGTTGTAGAATTCACATAGTTCTGACAACACTGCAATGGAAATAGTGAGTTCCAAGCGAAGATGTTAGTAGCGCATAAAGTGCAATATTACAGTACTACTTAGCTGTTTCCTCTAATACGGGAAAGTAAGTGCTGTTGTAGCACCACTAGTTCGTATTACGTGTAGTGTTAATTTTGTTTTTCTGTGCTGAAGGGCTGAAATAGCTGAAGAAATCAGGCACCTTCTTGAGTTACTGGAAACGGCTTGATGAAAACCAATTGATACTTTTCTAAAATGTAAGGCCAGTAACTGTTTCATTTAATTTGTTCATTTAATACAAAATTTCTAGTTATTTTTTCTCTGTTATATTTTGTTTTATAAGGTTTTCGTAAATAATCGTCTTCTATATTATTCCAGTAGTATACTTTTCCTTTGCGGCTCTCACATGTACTCAATCTTTATAAATGAAGTCTCCAAAGAAAGAGAATTTCACGGAGACGTGACGAATTGCAGTTTGACTTAAAAAATATGAAGGATTTGTTTAAAAAACGCATCTAAATATGCATGTCAAATGCAACCTGCAAATCTTGTCAATGTTTTCGGATCTATATCGTCAAATAACTCCCTTGCCCTTATCGCTGGTAGCCATTTTTGTGACGACAGGCTTAGAAGGCTTAGATTCCTACATTTTATATTGACGCTTTCTGTATACACCGTGGTTGGTGCAGTCTGACAAGGTTTATTTGCATAATCATTAATTTAAGATTTGCTCTCCAGCGACAACTAGAGTATTATAGTTGCTTTATATATATGAAAATTGTTTCTTATGCGTGTAGTGAAACCATTCAATTAACGTTTTGCCGTGATCTATAAGTGCGGTGTACCTAATTGTGGAGGGATGTAGGTGTAAATTGAAGAGTGAAGACTGTGCTTGTGTTTTACCTTTACCAGTATTTTCGTTATCAGCAATGATTCGATGAAATTTTCAAGTCAGTTCAGACACATAGCTTTCTCAAAAGTAAAAAGCTAATATTTTTGTGACTATCACGAAAAGCTAAAATCTGTCAAAAAGTATCATATATATTATTTTCGTTTAAACCGTGAATTTGTTGTCCCTCCTACTCGGCTCATAGTGAACGGATTTTAACAAATGAGGTACCAAAAAAAGATAAAAAAATCAGGAATGGAGGTCACTAAATATTGCAAATCACGAAGCTTTTCGTTATTAATAAAATGCTAGGAAACTTTTGTTTTTTGAACTTTGCGGCTGGGATAGTTAGCGTGCCCTCCGCGCGCTGCCTGTCAAGATGGCGGTTATGCGCACACCATCCGCCACAGGAGAACTCACGTGGTTGTCGCATGTGAATCGAAGCGGCGGGAAGCGGAAATCTGTTGTGCGTTCCGTTAAGACAAACATGTGTGCGACTATTTATCTATTGTGTTGTAAGTGTTCAATGTAAAATTTTGTGTATGTTCTTATATATCTTTTATGTGATATCTACGGATTTATGTAATTCGTCTAGCATACGCCAGCTGGCAAGAAGCCTTTGCACGCGGTATTACCCACGTGGCCCACGTGGCGTACAACAAATGAAATGAAACTAAATTTTTGGAGTTTCAACATTTCATATGTTCTATTTTAACGTCCTACAGGTTTCCCTTCAGTGCGATGTAATCGCACCGGTTCAGCTAGTTGAATGATTACTTCGTATGTTGTCTTTAAGGAAGTGTGAATTGTTCCAAGAAAACTCTCCATGATACTGAATAAATATTTATTGAAAATTTCCTTTAAACATCATTTGCAATATTTTTATTTGATGTTGTGTTAGTACATTGCAAGTTCCTTTATATGTTTTTAAACAAATAAACACGTTTCGTAAACAACTTTCCCTCTTAGAATGGAAATAGAAGTATAGGGATGGGTCAAGACCACCTACAATACAACTACAATATTGTAGTCGGTCTTGGATGAGTGTGGGGTTTAACATGCGAGGATACACGGAGGTAGTAGAAGAAAACTTGTTCTATGGTACAACACAAAGAACAAACTTTTTAAATGAGCTAAAGTAAAATAGCTCGAAATAAATCAAAACGTGGTAGCCTAGAATACTACGTGAATTAATTTTAAAAAAAAACAATTAAATTTAAAATTATGGAAAGAGTAGCGCGTCACTCGACAACTACCAGCGTTCGCAGTTCAAACGCACGATTTAAATGATGACGGTTTCTGGAAGTATGCATGCCCAGCTGCAATCATCAATGCCCAGCTGCAAACTCATATTGAAAATAATACACGGTTTGATATTAAACTCAAGGTGTCGGTTCGTTAAGATATTCAATATGCAAACATCGTTTGAGTAACATTCCCATGTACCGAAGGGAAGTCTAAGCCTACTAAATTATTTCTAATGGTAACAAATTGTATTTAGTCCTCAAAGCTGATAATATTAGTTTGATTATTTTTTGGCTCGGAATTGCTTTTCTTGAGGTACGTAAGAACGCAGAAAATAATCCAACACTTTTTAGTATACAAATAATTTTTCAATTTTCGCAACCCAGCAAGCTGCCACCCTGACTCTGCAAAACCCCCTTGGTTCCTCATAACAAATCAAGAAAAGTTAAATAATATTGCAAAGAGTGGGGTTGTACTTGCCCGATCTGGTATATTTGCACTTTACTTGGCTTTCTCAAGAGTAAAAACGTTTTCTAATATTTTTTTGTGACTATCAAGGAGAGCGAAAACCTTCAAGTGTTGTTTTTAAAGGAGTACGAATTGTTCCTAGAATATCTCTCTAAAATGTTGAATAAACTTTTATAGAAAATTTGTTTCCAACATAAATTGCATCGTATTTTTCGTTTGATATTCTGTAAGTAAATTAGAAGTTACATTTAAACATTAAAAAAATTAAACTCGTTTCATTAACAACCTTCCTTCTTAATGGAAAGGATAGACAAATGGATAGGGAAAGGGTGGGGTTGAACATGCTAGAGTTCTCACACGGGTACGCTAGTGTGTTATTTATTATTCTGTACCTAAAACTACATAGTCACATTTCTGTGTTTTCTAAAATATATTCACATTACAAATGTGATGAATAGTTGTGAGTTTTTATTCTTCCTTCTTCAGTTAATAGAAGTTTTCAGGGTGCAAAATTCTGTTTTCTTGAGGCAACTTACAGTGCTCCTACGCGCCCGCTTTTGTGAGTAAGCGCGTACACCGGAAGAATAATCCAAACTCAACCTACATGAGACCTGCTCCATTCTTTTAAACACTATGCAACGAACAAATTTAATCAAAAACGATAGAGCCATGTTTTTTTAAATTTTGAAAATGTTCCAAGAACTTCACGTAAAGTAAACATTAAAATTTCGATTTCAAATTCAAGGAGCCGCGATATCAGCCAGAATGATAGTGGAATATTTTCATATTTCCCCTTCACAGTACCCCTGAGGAGGCAGGAATTTATTTATCTTAATGGGTATACAGTGTGCTGCTACCTTGCGGCTTAAGCAACTCAGAGGGAGGAAGTTTCAACGATTAACTAAAACTAACTTAAGTTTAGCTTAAGGCTAAATGTACCGAAAAAAACTTGTAGGAAAATTCAATAGATCGCAGCACCATCGGCAGGAATTTACTTTACCGATAACGTCTGAACAAATGGTCCGATTTTCGATCTGTAAACGGCATTTGACACATGTTTATAATAGAATTTACGCTACGAAGCCCTTTTTCCAAAAAAAACTAGCAGAAACTCGATTTTTAAAATTTTTCTCGTACTTCCGGGAACAATTTCAAAAATGTGGGCTTATAGCGCGATGGCGACACGCTTCCAGAATCCAACGCCGTGTCAAACATGCAAATCGGATAAATAGGAGCGACGGTAAGTCAAATTTCGAAAAACACCTCACCCCACTTCCCATTCCCCTTCCACGCCGCCGGGACATCCCGGCATTCATTGTTGGCCGGCGGCGCGGTCAAGCCGGCACAGGCGAGCCGGGCGGCGGCCGCCGCGGCGCGGCGACGGGCAAGAAGGCTGAACTTTCGGGGGCAGCAAGCCAGACACCCCGTCACTTCGTTGATGCTTCCGTCACTTCGCATCTCAAGATATTTTTTCCCCACATATGAAACTAGTGATGCTGTAATAGGGGTAAACGGTCTCGTATCATCTTTAATAGTAGTATAAAACTATTACCTTATTCACATATTCCATCTTCCTTCGAATACCGTCATAAGAATGTCTGAGGTATCACTGAAAACACCGATCCCGCTTTGGTGCTGATTTCAAGAAGTAAAAATCGAACTAATTGCGTAAATATCACCCATATTCCATCTCCTCACATCGTATTTTAGATATATTTTACTTCTAAGATCTTCCATTACCATTTCACTACCGGAAAAAACAAGCGGAGATAACGCAAGAGCTCTTTTATCCTACGACTCGATTCATCATTTCAAAACGGCGTTTGTCACCTTGATAGAATTCACCTGGTTAATCCGCTCTTCCAAGTAAAACAGCCGAATCGAATTTTTAAAACGTTTTCGTACTTTAGGACAAATTGCACATACTTTCTCATAGTAATCTAATATCTTTGGTCTGGGCCAATTTTACCATCTTTCCCCATCTTCTGACATCTTGCTGACATCTATCGCCACCCAAAATACATTTTTTGAACTTTTCTCATTTTTCAGCTTCTTAATGGTAGATACGAAATATTACTTTTAGGATATTAAAGAAGAGTAAAACTTCGTCCTATATAGGAATTTTCATTGATAAATTTGGAGCCGCTCTTAAGAAAATGGCGTTTAAGCGTTACTGTAAATGCGAAAATGGAAGCTTCGGAATTTTCACAAGAATCTTTCGAGTTTTCGAACAACTTCATTTGGTGACATTTAAAGCACTTCTACTCACAAATGTAATAATGTATAAAATTTCTGGAAATGTGAATATTAATGGCGTGAGAGACACTTAAAAATACATTTATTAATTTTTGAAAAATCAAAAAAATACAGCCAAATTAATTTTATGTTAACTTAAAGAATGCAAATAGCATTCGTACGAAAAGTTTGAAGAAGCAATTTGAGAAAATGGCGTTTGAACATTTGTGCAAATTCGGAAGTTTCAGTTCATTTTCACAGAAATCATCTGAGTTGTCGAGGAACTTTTAAGACATAATGTAAAGCACATGTACTCGTAAATGTAATAGTAGGGAGTTTTTGCACCCTCGAACGTTACGTACTATCGATCTTCTGCTCATTCGCAGTGCACGTTTCGCATCACTTTGGTGCATCTGCGCATGCGCAAAAGATCGATAGTACTTAACGTTCGAGGTGGCAAAAGTTCCCTAATATGAACAAATCGCCGTTACAGAAAATATTTACTAAATGAAAGGCTAGTCAAAGAATTACATTTTGTAATTTTTGAAAAAACAAGGGCATAGAGCAATATTGCGTTTATGTCATCTCAGAGTACATTAGGTACTATCCTTTCCAAAAGTTTAAGGAAAAAAGTTGAAGTCGATTTTGAGAAAATCTTGTTCTTGTAATTTTTAAAAATTGCACAAATTGCACTCAATATTGCGCGAAAACTACTAAAAATTTCAAAAAAATGTGCATGACCTTATTGAAAGAACTAAGTATGAAGAACAAATATAATTTTAAGGGAAAATCTCTATCTTCAATTTTGTAGTTGTAGGAAGACGCCGAAAAAAAATTCGAACTTTTGCAATTTTCCCAAAATCAGTCAGCAATGAAAATAAGAGCTATGCCACCTTGAGTGTATTTTACTTTATTCTTACAATTAATTTAAGGAAAGCATTTGGAGTAATTTTTGATTGATTGTTAGTGATTTTGGGCGCGTCAACTGCTTTGGTCATTAGTCCCGTAAGTGCAATGCATGTTTATTTCATCGTGAGGTGGAAGAGATGTTGCCCGCTGTGCCGATGGCGAGATCCGGCGCCGACCTTCCGTCCACTAGCGGGGCTTCCCAACCAGGTATCTGCCACCAGCGGGGCACCACCCCAGCCGGGACAAGCTCTAAATCACCGACCGATTTACCTGTCGGCTTGCCGTGTTCTTTCTTAACAAGGTATCTCCCACCAGCAGTGCACGGCCCACAGCCGGGACAAGTTCCAATCCTCCCACTGGTCTCCCAGCATATATGGTAGTGTTGTGCAAGTTAGTGTGGTGTGTGTGTGTGTGTGTGTGTGTGTGTGAAGATAGGACAAGGAAGAGGAAGGAAATATCGCGGAGGTCCGTTTGTTAGGGTATTTCTCCGGCATTCGTTTGATGTGATCGGAGAAACTATGGAAAACTTCCAATCAGAGCAGCCGGTCGCTAGAATTTTCCTCCAGACATCGGTTGAATTCTACATCTAACTGACAAGCTAGTGTTGAAAAATCCTGCCACCGTCGGGACTCGAACCTAGCACCTCTCGGTCAGAGGCATTGCAGTGACATCAGTTGATGCACTGAGCCACCTATCCTGTTTGACATTTTTGAGAAAATGTTGAAAATGTCCCTGGGGCTTAATAAAAAGTATCTCCAAAAATTAATGAATGTTTTTAAAAATCGCAGAACTTCGACTCAGACCAGATCGACAGGGGTTTATTCAGTTGAGCAAAATTCTACACATAGTTTAGGCGCTAGTGGTGTTCACATATGCCCAGACAGGCAGACACAGACAGATGGACGGACGAACGGACGTTAAAAAGTCAAAACACACATACACCCTTTCGGTATCAGCAGGGCCATCTTTAGGCACAGGCAGACGAGGCTCGTGCCTCAGGGCCCCCCATGATCAAAGGGCCCCCACAGATAATAAAAAATATATAACAAAACTGAACTAGTGGTGTTAGAACAGCACGTACTTTACCGAATTATAAAAAACAGCTACGCAATATTAAGATATTGCATTTTCTGCGCTACTAACATCTTAGCTATTGAGTTTTTCATTCATATCGCACAAATAATTATATCCATCAAATTTCAGTATTGCTGAATGGCTGGTTAATATCAAAGGCAATGTTTTCCATGAGTGAGGTTTTTTTTATTTGCTCCCAGAAGACACACAGCAATGTACGAACTCGTGGAACCTACAATGTACAAACTCGTGGTGGCTAACCGCGCGTTGTCGCTAAGTTGCGAGCGCTAAGCGGAATTCCTTTGTAGCATTGTCGATAAGTTAAAGTGTGAGGAAGCAAAAATTGAATTAATATTGGCATTTCCAATAACAAATTATATTTAAATCAATTATTTTTATTTTCCTTATACATACGTATATACGGAGTATTGTAAGAAGTGGCCGACATTTTTGTTTTAATTTTTGCAAAACCAGGCATTTTAACGAACATGAGACAGCACCATTCTCTTAAGCTACCTTTATGCTAAGGTCCCAATTTAATCAAAATTTCTGAGGTGTCTAAGAAAAAATGGTTTAAAGGAAATAAAAATTGCACATGTTTGACATAGAATATCGCAAAAATACGCATGCTTCGAAAATTTGAATTATGGGCCCCGAAATCTGAGTGCCTCGGGTACTTTCAAACCCAAAGACGGCCCTGGGTATCAGGGGACCCCAAAACGAGTACTTCCGTTAATATCTCGAAATAGATTTTTCCGCAGCATTACATAACTTTGAGTAACTAACACGAGAAAGTAACTGGTGGTGCTACAGAATGGCACAGACTTTCCCGTATTAGTTTTCAATTTCCTATAGTCTCAGCCAGCTATTCGGACTTTGTCGTAGTAAAATTTACTATTTTGTTGGCATGGGCTAGATTTATGGCCTTGCCCCATCTTGCCACCTGCCATTTAATGCACCCAACTTATTTTTTTAGGTTTTCTCAATTATTCGGTTTCCTAATGGTAGATTCAAAATATTGCTTTTAGAATATTAAAGAAGACTGAAACCTTGTCCTTTACGACAATTTTCATTCATAAACTTGATACCTTTTTAAGAAAAGGGTGTTTAAGCGTCTGTGGCAATGTGAAATATGAAGCCCTTTTTCACAGGAATCTTGAGAGTTTTTTTAAAATTTATTTTAAGATATTTTAAGCTCTTCCATTCACAAATGCAATAATGTTTACAAATCGCTGCAAATGTGCATCCAAGGCATGCGAAATATTTAAAAAATACATTTGTGTAAATTTTGAAGAAAAACAACAAATAATACAACAAAACTTTTAGTTTCCTTAGACAGTGCATTTCACACTATACGTACAAAAACTTTGAACAAAAAATTTGGAACCTTTTCAGAAAAAATTGGCGTTGAGCGTTTCTGAAAATGCGAAATTTCGAGTTCATTTCCAAAAAAATTTTTAGTTTTCGAAAAACTTTAAATGATATAATTTAAAGTACGTGTGCTCATAAATCTAATAATGTGAACAAATCGCCGATAATGTAAATATAAACGACGTGACAGGCTATTCAAAAGTTTCATTTGTGTTATTTTCGCAAAAACAAAAGAATAGAGCAAAATAGCGTTTATGTCATCTCTTAAAGTACATTCGCAATATCCCTACCAATAGTTTAAAGGAAAAAAATGGAGCCGATTTTGAAAAAATCTTGCTTTGTTATCTTTTAAAGTTGCATATATTGCACACAAGATTGCGCCATAACTACAAAAACTGTTTTAAAAAATTCATGATCTAATGAAAGAACTAATTATGTACAACAAATTTCTTAGAAAGGAAAAGTCTCTATCGTCAATATTGTAGTTGTAGGAAACGCCGAAAAAATTCAATCTTTCGCCATTTTCGAAAATTCAGTTATCAGTGAAATCGGACCTAAGCCATGTGTATTTTATTCAATTTTTACGAGAAATATAAAGAAAAAATTTGGAGCCATATTTGAGCAAATTTTTAAAATATCCGGGGGGGTTCGTGTAATGTATCTCCAAAAAGTAATGCACGTTTTGAAAATTGCAGAGCTTCGAATGACAGTAGATCGACAGCTGTTTTTTGTTGTTGTTTTTTCCAGTTGGAAAAATTTGTACGCAGTGTAAACGCTAGTGTTGTTCACATACACCAGAGACACTGACGGACGCTTTTCCGTCAATCAATTTTTCGGTATTAAGGACCCACAAAACATGGATTCTGGCTACACCACGAGTTACAGGAAGTAATTTACTATACAACAACACGATTTATCCACATTTTCATTATCAGGACTCGGCTTTGAGAGTTTTCCTGCGCACGATATAACTTTCTCTTCGTATTAAGATTGAGAAGAGAGATAAAGTAAAATAAATGTTCACAATTTGAAATTCCATTAATAAAATATTAATTATATCGAATTTAAAAGTAACTACTTTTTCTGCCTACTGTTTTTTTTATTTCTCTCTATCAGCAATGAAAACAAAGAGATGCACGTAGAAAATGCAGACACGAACAGATAATCTTTGAAGCACTCTGTTCGAAATCTTTACGTGCAGCACATTGGAATGTCAGCAATTCTGAATTAGTATTAGAAAAAATATG